>JACEIK010000870.1:263703-279344 GCA_018107945.1 Datura stramonium
CATCTCGGTGCTAAACACTACTCCTAAAATATATATAGTGCTCATATCATAATCATGAAACATGAATTTATATGGTCTAGTTTAAGTCATGAAATTTATAATAGTTTAATACTCATGAACTAGCCATAGAACAATCCCGGGGATCGACCATGATACATAAACTTGAATTCCGTGGAAATCATGCATAATTGGGTAAAATTATTATATCTTGTAAAATCATGGATTCATGAGGAATTCTAGTAGAAAATGTGTAATTATAATCATAAATCATGAAATAAAACATAAGAGACTTGGACCTATAAAGAATTCATGAGAATTTTCTCATAATTTAAGTAGAGACCATAACAACTTGAAAACATAACTTCATGAGAGATTTTGATAGGAGACATGTAACATTATCATAGGAATATGAATCTAATGATAAGGGGACTGAATTCATAGAGGATCATAAAAGAATTCAACACAATTGGGTCTAACCCTAAAATTTCACAAGATCATACTTGGAGACTAGAATTCATGAGTTAGGGATGAAATTGGGTATGAGGATGAATGGAATTCCCCATTTATGATCCTACGTACCTGGGTTGATGATTCCTTTACTTATCTTGAAGACCCAAGAATATTTGGAAAGTTGTGTAATACCTCGAGACTTTCCTAGTCCAAACTCAGACCTTGCAAAAAAATTCAGAAGAAAACCATAGAAGTTGCCTTAGAATGACTGAGCCAACGAGTTGTGGTCAGCTCCAATGACTCGTTGTGTCAGTCGTGGTCAATCCTGTTCGGTCCTTCGGGAACCAATGGGACATGAAACGACCCGTTGTGAGAAACAATGAGTTGTCCTGTCACTGCTGGTCCCTGACTTAGAAATCCCTCTTTCAGGACCCCATGAATCAACCAGTGAGTCATCATTTGTTACAATGACTCATGGTGTAAATCGTTGGTTGAGAGTCCTAGAAACTCCCTTCAGTGATGATGAGTGGAAACAACGACCAATTGTATCGCACAATGAGTCATTGTGACCACCCGTGGTGTCAAGTTCAGTAATCCTTAGACTTATTCCAGTGAAGGTAACGACTCAACACAATGACCCTTTAGGTCTACCAACGAGCCGTTGTGTTGCCCGTTGTTAGTCCTCCTAGAATTTCTGTTCAGTGACCACGGGAGGAGCCAATGACCCGTTGGTTCATCCAACGAGTCGTGGTACCTCTCGTTACCAATTCCAGTGAGCTCAGAACCCAGGTAGTAGGACCAACGACTGGTCCCAACAAGTCGTGGTCTCAACCAACGACTCGTTGAGTGACCCGTTGGTCCCCTGTTGACAGTTTTTTCAGTTTTTTCCCTAGGGATATTTTTGTAATTTCTCACTTTTTTAATCCCTAAGCTGCGTCATTTTGGGTTATTTAAGAGAATTTAGAGGGGTAATGTCACGACCCGAACATAGGCCCAGATCGAGACACGGGACGAGGAGCCCCGTGAGAGTCCAAGTCGACCCATGGCATGAACATACATTTAACTCAACCAATTGAAGCGGAAGATTTATCATAAAAAAAATATAGCGGAAGTCTAAACATAACATAACATCAGAACTAGAATTTACATCATATATGACAAGATGATTACTACGCAAAGTATGAAAGCCTCTTACATATCTGATGGGTTGATGGGACAATACCTCCAACTAACCCTACAAGTCTGAAACTGAAGGGAGACATAAAAATTACAGATATTGAATGTCCTCGGAGGATGAGTACTCACCAATGGATACTGAGAATAGCTAATTCCGAAAGTCTGACTAGCAGGACTGAGCTTGGATGTTGGAGCCTCTATCATAAGACGATACAACATAAAGTATGCGGTCAGTACTTGAAATGTACTAAGTATGCAAGGTAAGTAAAAATGGACAGTTTAAAATATATAAGAGTTCATAAGAGTGGGACAACATGATCATAACGTAAATATCGTAATGCAAACATAAGGCTCAAGGTTTTCAAAACATTTCTAAATCATTCATAATCATAATCATAAGAGAAAAACTTTATTAAACATGACTTGATCCAAAGTATATAATTATAATCATACATAAATAATGAGGAACAGTGGGAGATTCTTATAACCGACATACCCCATATGAGCACACATGGAGCTCGACCTGTAAACCCCTAGTTGGAAGGGTGTTCGTACCTTGCCAAGGGTAGAACCATGAAATAGACGTGATATCACTCATGAAAGGCCCATTCAGGCAAAGGGACAATCGCAAAGGAGGTCTCATCATGGCTACGTTGGCGCGTAGTTTTGAGACTCGGGGTATGCTTGGACCCCGAGCCTACTCGGTGTTAAATACTACTCCCAAAACATATATAGTTCTCATAGGATAATATACATGAGATTCATGATCTAGTAAAAATCACGATAATCGTAAGCATGCTTGAAATACGCGTTCTAGCCATGAAAATAAGGCTCGTGGGTCTGCTATAATCATAAATCCATAAATCATGAAGTTCATGCTTACTTGTAAAATATGTATATACTTGATATCTCATAACTCTATGGTAAGTACTTGAGAGAAATCATATCACAAGTCATAAATTATAATGAGCTAATGAACATCAAAATCAGAATGGAATCATAACTTGAGCTTTCATGAAAAATGCATAATTGGGCATAGTTTGTAGAAATTTAAATCTAAACTTGCATGCATGAATTAGGAATGACTTATAATGAACGTAACCTTCTTAAAATCACTATTTAGAGCTTAAAATGATGTAGTTTAGTCCTTAGGATCATAGGATTTATGGAAAACCCTTAATAAACTCACAGAGAAAAACAAACTACCAGTCCCAACGAGGGATTGGACGAGTCGTTTCCATGGACCACGACTCGTGGTCAGGAGTTGTTAAGTACACTGTTCATATTTCCTCAAAGGGTACCCACAAGGGACCTAACGATTCGTCATTGGTGACCATGACTCGTGGTCTCGTAGTTACTCTGCACATGAAATTTCAACCAAGTCCCGGCCTCTCCCCACGGGTCACTTAATGACTCGTGGAATTCCTGATGGGTCACTGGACGACTTGTCCTGTGACTTGGTGCAGGAAGTCCTGCTTTCTTCGTTTCAACTCTCGGGTCTAATCTTAGGGTTTTCAGGGCATTACAATATCTCCCCCTTGGAAACATTCGTCCTCGAATGTCGGAGAACATACAGAAAAAACAGAGAAATGCAATCATCATATTCAAATACTGATTATATAAGCTGAAAACTAACGGAATGACTGCCTCCGAACTGAACTACATGACTGAACTGAATTCATGAATCATGCATACGTACATTGACATGAAAGAAAAGGGAGCACATGAACTGACTACGAAACTGAATAGAGTTGTAGGGAAAAACTGATACCTCAAGTTGAAACTAAGTCATAAGGGAATAAATGTGGGTATTTAGCCATCATATTCGCTTCGGCTTCTTACATAGCTCCCTCAACATGTTGATTCTTCCATAAAAGCTTGATTGAGGCTATTTCTTTGTTTATTAGCTTGCGAACTTGACGATCCAATATCTCCACCGGAATCTCTTTATAGCTAAGGCTTTCTTTCACACCGACACTATCCACCGAAACAACTAGAGCTGGATCATCCAAACACTTCTTTAAGAACGATACATGAAAAACTGAATGGACTGAGGCTAGTTCTGAGGGCAATTCCAACTCATATGCTACCTTGCCAACCCATTTCAAAACTCGGTATGGGCCAACATAACAGGGACTGAGTTTCCCTTTCCTTCCAAATCTCATCACTCCCTTCATGGGAGACACCTTCAAAAACATCCAATCATTAACTTCAAACTCAATTTCTCTACTTCTCACATCCGCATAGAACTTTTGGCGGCTCTGAGTTGTTCTTAGTCTATTCCTTGTAAGATAAACTTTCTCCATGACTGCATGGACTGAATCTGGACGTATCATCGCAGCCTCACTGACTTCAAACCAACCAATAGGTGATCTACACCTCTGCCCATAGAGAGCCTCAAATGGAGCCGTCTGAATGCTGAAATGATAATTATTGTTATATGCAAACTCAATGAGAGGCAAATGCTCATACCAACTACCCTTTAAGTCAATCGCAGATGCTCTCAACATGTCCTTGAGAGTCTGAATAGTCCTCTCCGCCTGACCATCCGTTTGCGGGTGAAATGATGTGCTAAGCTTTACCTGAGTACCAAGTCCCTTTTGAAAAGATCTCCAAAATTGAGAGGTAAACTGAGTACCTCTATCTAATATGATGGACAACGACACTCCATGCAACTGAACTAACTCCCGAATGTACAACTTAGCATAATCCTCCACTGAATCAATAGTTTTGACTGGTAGAAAATGAGTTGCTTTGGTCAACCTGTCCACCACCATCCAAATGGAGTCGTACTGCCGACGAGTGCGAGGAAACCCTGTGATAAAGTCCATATTAATCTCCTCCCATTTTCAAGTAGGAATGATAATATCTTGGAGCACACCTCTGAGTCTTTGATGCTCAACCTTCACTTGTTGACAGTTTGGACACTTAGCCACAAATTCTGCTATGTCCTTCTTCATGCCATTCCACCAATAGACTTCCCGTGGGTCACGATACATCTTGGTGGCACCTGGATGTATGGAATATCTAGAATCGTGAGCCTCATRCAACATCCGWTTTCTCAAAYMATCAACATCCAGAACACACAAATGACCCTGATATYGAAGCACACTATCTCCCCCTTTTGAGAAGACCTCTACCTTTTGATTTTGAACGGCTTCCTTCAGTTTTACCAAAATAGGGTCCTTGTCCTGTCTAGCTTTTACATCAGTCACCAAGGATGATTCTGATCCGTTCTAAACAATAACACCGCCATCGGTCGAGTCAACCAAACGAACTCTCAATGTGTAAGTCAATGCACATCCTTCACCAACTCCTTCCTTCCCTCATCTACATGGGACACACTCTCCATTGAGAGCCTACTATGAGCGTCTTCTACTACATTAGGCTTGTCCGGATGGTAAAGGACGCTCATATCATAATCCTTGAGTATCTCCAACCACCTCCTTAGGTGTAGATTTAGATCCTTATGGGTAAACACATATTTTAGGCTCTTGTGGTCCGTAAACACATCTACATAGACCCCGTACAAATAGTTTCTCCAAATCTTCAAGGTAAATACCACCGTCGCCAAGTTAAGATCATGGGTCAAGTAATTCTTTTCATGAACTTTCAGCTACCTGGAAGCATATGCTATAACCTTTCCATGCTACATCAATACACACCCAAGGCTGATCCTCGAAGCATCACAATATACCACAAATCCATAGGTACCCTCAGGTAGGTTAATACAGGTGCTAAGGTGAGTCGAGTCTTCAACTCTTGGAAGCTCTTCTTACAAGCCTCTGACCATTGGAACTTCACCTTCTTTTGGGTTAATTTGATCAATGGGGCTGCAATGGATGAAAACCCCTCAACAAATCTCCGATAATACCCAACTAAACCCAAGAAACTCCTAACATCCGAAGGATTCACCGATCTGAGCCAATTCTTTACCGCTTCTACCTTCTAAGAATCTACCTGTACACCCTCACTTGACACCACATGACCCAAAAATGCCACTGAGTTCAACCAAAATTCGCACTTGCTGAACTTAGCATATAATTGGCGGTCCTTGAGAGTCTGTAGCACCACCCTCAAATGAGCGGTATGCTCCTCCTCACTCCAAGAGTATATAAGGATGTCATCTATGAACACAGTCACGAACATATCCAAGTAAGGCTTGAACACTTTGTTCATCAAATCCATAAAAGCTTCAGAAGCATTCGTTAGTGCAAAAGACATAACTATAAACTCGTAATGACCATACTAAGCTTGAAGGTTATCTTCGGCATGTCACTCTCTCGAACCCTGAGCTGATGATATCCGAATTGGAGATCTATCTTCGAAAAGCACTTAGCACCCTAAAGCTGGTCAAACAAATCATTAATCCTGGGAAGAGGATACCTATTCTTAATGGTGACCTTGTTCAATTGCCGATAATCAATACACATACGAAGAGAACCATCTTTCTTTCGGATAAAGAGAACTGGTGCACCTCATGGGGATTTGCTCGGTCTGATGAATCCATTGTCTAAAAGGTCTTTCAATTGCTCCTTCAACTCCTTTAGCTCGGCTGGGGATATTTATTAAGGAGGAATAGATATAGGCTGCGTATCGGGAAAAAGGTCAATACCAAAATCAATTTCCCTCGGATCCCCGATAAATTATATGAGAACACTTCTGGATACTCACATACTACTAGGACTGACTGGATAGTCGGGTTCTCAAACGTAGCATTCTTAACACTAACTAGATGGTACAGGCAACCCTTAGAGATCATCTTTCTGGCCTTAAGGTAGGAAATGAAACAACCTACAAGAACAACTGAACTACCCTTCCACTCTAGGACTGACTCACCTGGAAATCTTAACTCTACTGCCTGGGTTCTATAATTAACTAAGGCATAGCATGAAAACAACCAATCCATGCTGAGAATAACATCAAAATAGGCCATGGATAACTCTACTAAATCTGCCAAGGCGATTTTCTGAAGAACTTTGACAGGGATTTCTATACATCCGTCAAGCTATAACTGAATCACCGACTGGAGTAGAGACTGAGAAGGGCTCTGATAGAATTTCGGGACTGACTCCAAAGATACTAGCAACACAGGGCATCACAAAATACAAGGTAGCCCCTGGATCTAACAATGCATATATATCAAGATGGAATACTCGTAACATACCAGTGACTATATCCAGGGAGACCTCCTTCTCCTGATGGGATTCTAGGGCATAGAATCTCTTTTTGCGTTGCCTGCCACCTGCACTAGTAGAAGCACCCTGCTGGAAGGGACGTTCTGCCAGAGCTGATGAACTAGCGGCTGGAGTACGAGATCTACTATCACCTGATCTGGCTGAAGGGAAACCTCTGAGCCTGTGTCCGGCTTTGCCACACCTGAAACAAGCAGCTGAACCAACTAAACACCTCCCTAGGAGGTTCTTTCCACACTTCACATAGGCTGGAAAAGTGCGATCTCCTGAAATGCTCCCCTGGCCCCTCGATCCTGACGCTCTACCCCTCTGATCACGTCTGGCTTGGGACGATACACGAGCTGATGATGGTGCTGGGGCTAAAGATCTATGGTGGGACTGCTGACGATTTCCACTAGGCCTCGGCTGGGAGAATCGAATGCTATCAGTCTTGGCTTTCTTGGCCTCCCTCTCCCGCTCACTCCTCTTTACCGCCTCCATCTGCTGGGCGTACAGGACTATCTGAGCCAAGTCAATATCCTGGAGAAGCATTTTGGTCTGGCAATCCCTGACTAAGGATTCTACTATCCCGTGTACGAACCTACTCACACGGTGATGTACTGTGATTTTACAATACTTTCAACGCTTAAAACTAAGAAAATATGCACATTCCGAGTAGGTTTATGTTGATATGATGTATTTTTGTTAAGTGTTGCAGGAAAATAGGTCTGAAACGTGAAATGGACAAAGTAAGGCAAAATTGGACTAAAATACAGGCTGCTACCCAAGTCACGAGGTGTCGTCTCAATGAACGACTCGTTCTTGGAGTCATGGAGAAGGTCAGGTATTTTATGAACAAGAACCAGTGCACCTAACGAGTTGAAGGCACGACTGTTACATCAAGTAACGAGTCGTTATGACAGCCGTGGAGACTAGGAGGAAAAATTCTAAAGAATGCCCAGGGAAGACAATGAGAGACCTAACGAGTCGTCAAGTGAAGTGACGACTCGTCATCAGATGTGAGCATCCGTCAAGTGCACTGGAAGATTTGGTGATCCATGGCCATGAGGGACCTAATGACTCGTGCCCAATCCTAACAAGTCGTTAGGTGACCCATCACCAGGACTGGACAAATTGCCAAGGACGACTCAACTTCATTGATCACGACTTGTTGGGAGACTCAACGACTCGTTACTTGGCCCGTTACTACTGCCGACCCGGAGTCCGTTTTTAGTTAGGAAAAGTTTTATTTGGAACTATAAATACATTGTTTAGGTTTATTTTACTACTTTTCATGTGGATTTTGGTGTTGTTAATGATAATTCTTGGTTCGAGAAATAAAGTTTGTAATTTTTTTCTTGATTTTGGGAATCAAACAACATTGAAGTTTTATTCATTAGTTTGGTGTTTTATTCAATTCACGTGGTTTTCTTCTACGAATCTTTGTACATTACAATTATGATGTCTTCGTTGTTTTGTGATTGTTCATACAAGTATGAGTAGCTAAACTCATAACTAGGATTGTGGGAACCATGATGAATTAACACACATAGGTAAAAATACTTAGTGATTCTTGAATGGGGTTTATGCATGTATTGTTTTTCCCTTAATTTTAATTATTTCTTAACGGTTGGAAATATTTGGAATTTGCCTTATTCTTACTTATCGGATCAAGGAGGTTATGAATGAGAAAAGAGATTAACAACGGAGATTTTAGGCTATCAACCCTCATCTAATAGCTTGACCTTGTACGGAAATAGCTAATCCGATATTAAGGGTAAGAATTAATTAAGCATTCACCCATATACAAACCAAGTTGTGCGGTGATATACATCTAGATAGGGACCAACCATTTAGGTGAATTTAACTCACCAATATTGCATGGTAAACACCAGAATAGATCACTAAAAGCCTTGTGGTTATGAAGTCATGGGGAACACAATCCTAGTCAGTTTATTGATTGAATACAATCGAAATTGATTTAAACTTTTACTAGTCTTTACTCTTGTTTATTATTTTATTTTTCGAATCTTTCCCCCTAGGAAATAAGTAAACCAATAGTATTGTCTAAATGCACTAACTCAAGTTCTCGTCATATTCCTCGTGGGATTTGACCCCAAACTTGGTTAGGTTCTATATTTGACATCAACCACTTTATATCTCATTCACAAGGTGTAATTTAGGCGACATCAAATTTTGGCGCCGTTGCCGGGGAATACGACTTAGGCTTTTGTTAATTGTGTTTGCTTTACTATTGGTCCTTCTTTCCTTTTTATTTTTCTTTTATTGTTTTTGTTCTTAACAGGTCTTAGGTTCGTGCATGCCCAATACTAGGATCCAAGGAAAATCCCTGATTCAAATTGATCACAAACTTGAACAAACACTGCGAAATATGAGGAGAATGACCAACATACATGAGCAAAAGACAGTGGACCAGGCTACAACTAGAATGTTGGCTAAGGAACAAGCTCGGGCAAGAGATCGAGAGTTAGCAAGGGTTGCTGAAGAGCAACGCCTAGCTGCCGAAGCCAAGCCAGCTAGAAGGAATAGAGGTCCAGACCAATAAAGGTATCGGTACTTCGATGATGATGTCGATGCTGATATTGATGAAGTCGATGCCACTGGAGCTATTTTGCCTTACACTTTGCCTGCTGGGGAAAAGTTTGAAATTATCAGTGCTATGATCCAATTGCTCAACATAAAGGGGATATTTGCGGGTCATGCAACTGATGATGCACATACTCACTTGACTAATTTCGTGGGTATCTGCAAAGCGTACAAACAACTGGGAGTGAGTCAGGATGCGATACGATTGAGGTTATTTCCCTTTTCATTAGGGACTGAGGCAATGCTCTAGTTGGCTGAACTACCCAATGATTCTATCATTATATGGAGGGAGTTGAAAAGAGCTTTTCTTGAAAGGTTCTTCCCACCTTCCAGAGCTTTGAAGCTGAAAGATGAGATATACAACTTCAGGCAATTGAATTCAGAGGAACTTCACGAGACATGGTTGCGGTTCAATAAGAAGCTCAAAAAGGCTCCCAACCATAGGATCCCAGATGATACATTGTTGGAGATCTTCTATAGGTCTCTAAATTCTAACAACAAGACAGTGGCTGATACTGTGTCTGGCGGAACATTCATGAGTCACACTTATGTTGAAGCTGCTGAGGTACTTGACAGAATCACTAAAACCAACTGCGCATGGCACACAAGAGAGTCAGAGACTCCGGCTGGTACTTATGTGGTAGGTATGTCTGCAGAATAGAGAAGGAAGGATAAAGAGTGAGATCAGGATATTACTGAGATAAAGACCACAATAGGGCTGCTTGCTAAAAATTTGATGGGAGCCAGGGCTGAAAAGGTGAATGTTATGGGTTCTCAGAGAAAGGCCCCGAGAAATGATGGAGGTGAATTAGAATCTTAGAAGAAAGCAAATTATCTAAATGATCAAGGGTAGGGTTTTCAAAATAACACCCAAGGGTCTAACCAAGACTCTTGGCGTCAAGGTCAGGGGAACTAAGGTCAGAACTACTATAGGGATAATAGCCAATACAGAGACAATGGAGACTAGAAAAACTGTGAGGAGTACAAGAATGATAGAAGCGGTTATATGTTCCTCCAAGGAACCGTGAGCTAGAGTCTAGTGGTTCAAGCGTGGAAGACATGTTTTCTAAGGTACTTAAGCAGATGAAGGCGACAGATGGCCATTTCAAGGAGCTCCATGCTGATATTTCTGGTATGAACAAAAAGGTGGAATCACATGCCGTAGCCATTAAGAAGATTGAGTAGCATCTTAGTCAGATTTCTGTTTCTATGAACCAGAGGAAGAAGGGCACACTTCCCAGCAACATAGTTCAAAATCTGAAAAATGACAATCATTGCATGGGGATCACTACTAGGAGTGGGAAGGCAACAGTTGATCCTCCGAGGACGGTTGTGACTGGTGAGACAGTAGATCCCTTAGTGATTGATGATCATAGAATGGCTGATTCAAAGGATCATACTTTGGTTGATGATTCAGTAGAGAAGACCACTCCTAGTAATGCAAAGAAACATGGATCTGGCAAAGAGAAGGAGAAGGAGGTACCACAAAAGATCACACCTATTCCTACACCTCCTCCCCTTTTTCCATAGAGGTTGAATAAAAAGGTCGAAGATGGGAAGTATCACAAATTCATCTCCATATTGAAATAATTATCTGTGAACATCCCATTAGTCGAGGCACTTGAGCAGATATCTGGATATGCTAAATTCATGAAGGACCTTGTCACTAGAAAGAGGACCATGAACTTCAAACCTGCGGATAATTTACACCACTGTAGTGCAATAGCATCCTGTTCTCTTGCTCAGGAAAAGGAAGACCCTGGAGCTTTCACCATACTGTGTACTATTGGAGCCTTTAATTTTGCTAAGGCACTATGTGATCTGGGTGCTACTATTAATTTGATTCCGCTAGCAGTGTTCAAACAGTTAGGCTTGGGAGCCCCCAAACCGACTAAAATGCGGCTTTTGATGGTAGATCATACGGTGAAAATCCGGTGGGAATTCTCTATGATATTCTAGTAAAGGTGGAGTCCTTTATATTTCTGGCTGATTTTGTCATTCTGGACTCTGAGGTTGTTTTTGAGGTTCCCATTTATCTTGGGGCAAACATTCCTCGCCATCGGACGTGCTCTTGTAGATATGGAAACCGGACAACTGAAATGTCGGTTGAACAAGGAGGAGGGTGACATTCAATGTATGCTGGTCCATAAAGCAGCCAAATGACATGAGGGTGGTCTCAGTAATTGATGTACTGGAACTTGAGTTTCCAGTTATGCCCATTGAGGAGTTAGTGACTCTTGAGGACTTAGCAGCAGTGTTGAAAATATTGGTGCTGAGGAGATCCGTGGGGGTGAGGAGATTGTGAATGCACTTGCTGATATGGGGTCATATACCTATGCTCCAAAGAAGATTGATCTTGACCTAAAGAATTGGGTGACCCCACCGGCCAAGCCATCTATTGAGGAGCCCCAGTATTGGAGCTCAAAGCACTCCCGTCTCACTTACGGTATGTATTTCTTTTACCGGTCATTGTTGCAGCTGACTTGGAGGAAGGCAAGTGGAGTCTTTGGTCTCTATTCTAAAGAGATATAAAAAATCCATCGGGTGGACCATTGCAGACATTATTGGAATCCCAGCCGGTATTTGCACTCATAAAATCCAACTAGAGACAAATTGTATTCTGAGCATTAAGCATCAGCGTAGATTGAATCCACCTATGCAAGAGGTGGTCAAGAAGGAAATTATAAGGTGGTTGGATGCAGGTGTGGTTTACCCCATTGTTGACAGCAAATGGGTGAGCTCAGTTTAGTGTGTACCGAAGAAGGGAGGAATCACGGTGGTCCCAAATGCTAACATTGAGCTCATTCCACTAAGGCCAGTCACCGGTTGGAGAGTATGCATGGACTATAAGAAGTTGAACCATTAGACTCAGAAAGATCATTTTCCTATGTCATTCATGGATCAGATGCTAGACCGACTTGCAGGCAGAGGATGATATTGTTTTCTTGATGGTTATTTGAGGTACAATTAGATATCTATAGCCTTGAAGACCAAGAGAAGACCACTTTCACCTGTCCAGATGGTACTTTTTCTTTCAAAAGGACGCCTTTCAGGTTATGTAATGCACCCACCACTTTTCAGCGTTGCATGATGCCCATATTTTCTAACATGGTGGAGGACACCATTGAAGTCTTTATGGATGACTTTTCAGTGGTGGGTGATTCATTCAACGATTTTTTGACTCATTTGTGTAAGGTGTTGCAGATATGTGAAGAAACCAACTTGGTACTTAACTGGGAAAAGTATCATTTCATGGTAAAAAAAGGTTAATGCTAGGGCACAAGATTTTTGGTAAGGGTATTTATGTGGACAGGGCCAAGATCGAAGTAATTGCAAGTCTACCACCTCCAATTTCTGTGAAAGGTGTTCGAAGCTTTATGGGTCATGCAAGGTTTTATAGCAGATTCATCAAGGACTTCTCAAAGATTTCACATCCTTTGTGTAAAATGCTTGAGAAAGAGGTGAAGTTTGTTCTTGATGAGGCATGTCTGAAGGCGTTTGAATGCCTAAAAGAGAGATTGACCACTGCCCCGATTATAGTGGCACCTGACTGGTGTTTACCAATCGAGGTTATGTATGATGCTAGTGGAGTGACCCTGGGAGTTGTGTTGGGTCAGAGGCATGAAAGGATTTTCCATCCTATTTATTATACTAGAAAGGCTCTTAATGCAGCTCAGAAAAATTACACTGTGACAGAACATAAGTTGTTAGATGTCGTATTTGCATTTGACAAGTTTCGAGCTTATTTGCTTGGAACTAAGGTGATAGTCCATATAGACCATGCAACTTTGAGATATCTGATGGCAATGAAAAGATGCCAAGCCAAGGTTGATTCGATGGGTTCTGCTGCTGCAGGAGTTCGAGTTCGAGGTAAAGGACCGAAAACCAGGTGGCGGTTCATTTATCAAGATTGGAAGTTGATGCAGCACTTCGTGATGAGATTGACATAGATGATGCATTCCCTGACGAGCAGGTTTTAGCTGGCTCAAAAGATCTCATCCCATGGTTTGCAAACTTTGCTAATTATCTGGTGAGTGATATTGTACTGGAGAACTTATCTTTTCACCAGCGGAAGAAGTTCATGTCTGATGTATGGAAGTTTTTATGGTATGAGCCTTACTTATTCCGCATATGTGCTGATGGGGTGGTTGGGAGATGCGTGCCCAAGGTGGAGATGTTAAGCATATTGGAGGCCTACCACTCATCCCCTGTTGGGGGTCACCACAATTGGATTCGAACTGCCCAAAAAAATATGCAATGTGGGTACTATTAGCCAACCATTCACCAGGATGCACATGATTTCACAAAGGCATGTGATGCATGCCAAAGGAAAGGAGGAATATCAAGGAGGCATGAGCTTCCTCTTACACCCATCCTTGTCATTGAGTTGTTTGATGTATGGGGAATTGACTTCATGGGCCCATTTGTAAGCTCAAACGGGATGAAGTACATACTGGTTGCTGTGGACTATGTTTCAAAATGGGTGGAGGCAATTGCGCTTCCAAATAATGAAGGGAAGAGTGTCACAACATTCTTGAAGCGGAATATTTTTGCTAGATTTGGGACTCCCAGAGCCATCATTAGTGATGGGGATTCACACTTCTGCAACCGGTTGTTACGTATTTTATTGAAATAATATGGGGTGAAACATAAGGTGGCAACACCCTATCATCCACAGTCTAGTGGGCAAGTTGAAGTCTCCAACCGGGAGATAAAGACCATCTTAGCGAAGACTGTAAATACTAGCCGGACAGATTGGTCTAGGAAGATAGATGATTCTTTATGGGCTTATCAGACCGCATTCAAGACTCCTATAGGTATGTCTCTATATCAGCTTGTGTATGGGAAATCATGTCATCTTCCGATTGAACTTGAGCACAAAGCTATTTGGGCGCTCAAGAAGCTGAATTTGAACTAGAGCAAAGCTGCAAACTTGAGGCTTGATCAGTTGAATGAGATATATGAATTTTGTTTGAAAGCCTATGAGAGTTCTGAAATTTATAAACTAAGGATGAAAATTCAGCATGACCGGAAGATTGAGAAGAGAGAGTTCAGCTAGGGTGATATGGTGTTACTATTCAATTCTAGGCTTCGCTTGTTTCCTGGAAAGTTGAAGTCTAAATGGTTGGGGCCTTTTCGAGTGGTTCAAGTAATCTCCCATTGGACAATTGAACTGGAAAACCATGTAGGAAAGCAATTTAAAGTCAATGGTCAACCGGTGAAAGCATATATGGGGAAGAGAGAAGAAATAAAGCTAGTGGATATATGGGCACTAGGTGAAATCTGAGTAACCCGGGGACTTGCGTCGTGCCGCGATGTTAAATTAGGTGCTGGATGGGAGGCAACCCATGGAGATGTTGTGGTGAAGTTTGAGTAGTCAAAATACCCGCGTCGTGCTATGATGTTAAATCAGACGCATCTTGGGAGGCAACCCAAGTTGTAATTGTAAGATAAATATAGGGTTCACGTGTGTTGATGTATGCAGGTGATTAAGATGGGAAATTGGAAGCTGAAACCAAAAATTTGAACTTGAGTTGCTGATGCCGAAAAGCACAGAACGAGTCATCATTTGACCTAACGACTCGTTAAGTGGATCGTGGTCATTGCGTTAGAAAATAGTGTAGGTAACGGTTGACCAAATGAGTCGTTGTCAGTGACGATAAATTGTGGGGTCTTTCATTAAGTCTACTGGATTAAAGATGGAACTAAGCTAAAAAAAGGTGACAATGAATGACTTAATGAATGGTTGGGAGACCCAACGATTCGTCAAGTGACCCGTCATGAAGCTACTGCAATTCAGGGCCTACAACTCATACCACGACTCGTTGGGTAGCACTACGAGTCGTTAGGTCCCAGGTAAGATCCTAAACTATTCAATTGAAGAAGAAATCAAAAGACTCGTTGCTTCATTTAACGAATCTTCACATAAGTCGTGGTTCATTTTAATTCTAATTTTCACCTGACCTAACCCACACACCAATTAGGGTAATTTAATTTTTAAACATATGAAACACTGATTATGCCCTCAAAGTTTCTCACCTAAACTTAAACTGACTTCCAACTAAAACTTTTCCCACTTTTTCTTCATCTAAAATCTGTCACGCCCCGCCTTGGGGGTATGACTGGAACCTGGTGCCCTATTAGGACCTGGGTTGCTAGACTACTGAGCCTAAGCACATCTGGTGCCTGGCTGGCTCTAACTCAGATTCATGAAATCAACGGGCTATATAACGG
>JACEIK010000870.1:281426-306902 GCA_018107945.1 Datura stramonium
ACTCATCTGTCCAAGTATGCACCTGAGATGGTGGCGGGCGAATAGGCCATCTACGTGTCGAGAATTTACGGGGTGTAACAAAATCATCATTTCCACAGAAATCACAACTACACATCCAATCGCACTCAATCTCTCACACGAGCCCGATCACTATCGCAACACTCAAACTCTCACACAAAAGCACTCACACACACACGATCGCACTCAATTTTTCCCAAGTGCCACATTCAATCGCAATCTCAAGTTAAAATCCCTCCTTTACTCTTACACTTGTGAGTATTCAGTTATTTTGAGCTTTACTCTACTCATTTACAATTTTGAATTCGAACACTACCATGAGTTTTAGATGAAACCCTAGTGCCATGAATTTTTATGCGAATTTGAACACGGGACCTTTAATAAATATGATGATTTGTGTTGTGAGAATATAAATTTAGTTGAGATGGAACATGGGTATTGTTGTTTTGCATAAGACCAGTGATGATGTCTCATATAACAACTCATGGGCAAGCCCAATGAGTCATTGCATGACCCGTCACCACTACTATAAACCTAGTAAATTAAACTCTTGTGCACGAGCCACATAACGAGTCATGGTATCATCCCACGACTCTTTGTATAGCTCGTCCTGAGTGGGAAATGGGAGATGCAGACCAGTGTACCTCACGACTGGTCTAACGAGTCATTACCACAAGTAACGACTCGTTGTGACCAGTCGTTAAGTCCAATGGTTCAACAAAAGAAAAACACTGACCTGCAGACAACGAGTGATCTCACGAGTCGTGGCCAGTGACAATGACTCGTTGAGTCCCTCGTCCTGTGTGCAGGTACACAGTTAAATTTTTTTTTCATCTCATCTTGCACATCGTAATTCCAAAGGTACAATGGCACTAAAAGGTACACCAAAGAAGGGTCCGGCCAAGAAACAGGTGCTGGAGAGGATTCAGCCTTCATATGGAAGACTTAGAGATGAGCCCTCATCCTCCAAAGAGTCAAGTGGCTCGGTGGAGGAATATAAAGTTTCAAAAGATCAACTTGAGAGGAGATCCACCAGGGCTAGGACACAACGCCCTGCAAATTCGACAACCCTAGTTGATTCTCCTATACCACTTGCAAGAGACCCACTGAGCCGAGCAGAACAGAATGTTGGGGCCACAATCCCGATTGCTCCCGAGGGCATCGCAGCTGCGACAAATGCAGAGGGTGCTGATGAGTCACGTTCCCAACAGGGTAGCACAGATGATGAGTTGACAGAGACTTCAAATACTTCCAATGATCAACCACGACTGGAGAGGCGATAGTATGTTCGTGGTATGTGGTCCATTTACAACAGGGACATTGCTCCGAATGAAAAAAGCCATCCAAAGAGGAGCATCTATGAGGAGCCCATACTGGTCACCACAGCGCTCAAGGACCTCCCCAAGCTGCAGGCATTATTTGATAGATATAGGTTTGGATGGTTAACTGAGCCATCGGGGAGCTACAACCTTTGCTTGGTTAGAGAGTTTTATGCCGCCTACGCAGCCACATTATAGCATCTGGCATTGGGAGGCCAAGGCTAGAAGAAGAGGCCTGCATTGACGCAGGTGTTACTTCGGAAGACACCTGTAGACATCTCTGAGAGGACCATCTTTAGGATGCTCTACGATCTAGACTATCATGCCCCCATGAACATAGCCAAGTTTGATCACAAACTGTCCGAACTCAAGAAAGTCAAAACCAAGAAGCTAAACAGTGAAGAACGAATCAGGCAGTACACTTGGCTATCACGCGTCATTACCATATAGGGTCCACTAGTTGAGTGGTTTCCTAACATCAAGTCACAGATAAAAAAAGCCACACTGAACTTCCAAGCTAAATTCTGGTGGTCGTTGGTTCGGCACAGGCTGGTACCGACCAACAATGATAATATGCTTTCACCTGACAGAGCTACATTGATAGCTAGCATCATGGAGGGGTATGCCATACATTTCTCGCAATATATTGCTGAAGAGATTCGAGAGCGGGTGATAGTAGACAGCACTACCATTCCCTTTCCATGCCTTATTAGTCAACTCTATCAGGAGTCAAAGGTGCCAGAATTGCCGTCGGTTGATCAGCGAGTGGTGGTCCATAAGATCATCGATATTGGGTTGATAAGAGACGAGACAAACCCGGTATCGAGAGCGAGGAGTCAGTCTGCCGCATCTGCTGGAGCGACTTTATTGGCAGAGGCATTGAGCAACGGTATGCAAATTGAGGCTGCATTGTTTACCGAGTTTGCGGTAGAGCCCACAGAGGCTAGAGAGATTGGTAGCCAGCCTGAAGCTACAGATGCAGCCGACATTCCTGCACCTGCTAAGGTTCCAGAGTCCTCATCCACAACAACAACACCTCGACCACCTGTTGCACCCTCACGTGCTTCTCCAGCCAACCTAGTTATAATTTCTCAAGAATTTCTGACTGACATGGCTAGAAGGTTGGCAAAAACCGAAACACAGCATACACACACGACTATTCAAGTTAAGGTATTAGTGGAGCAAGTAAAGTCGTGGGTTACAAAGGAGTTGGAGGCGCTCTCTAGTTCAGCGCATGGCCGGTTGGATGCCTTTGAGAGGAGTATGATGAGCGCCTTGCACAGTTACAAGCACCTGAGCTGGCTAGATGGTATGCGGAGGTAGCAGCACTCCGAGCTGAGGTGCGGGAGTTGTCCGCACGACAGGTAGCTGCGATTCCTCTACCTGTTCTTCTAGTGATTGATGAAAAGAGCGAGGAAGAGATACCACCAATAGTTGACTTCATCACTGAGGAGCCGATGGCACAGGCAAGCGACCTCGTGAGGAGGCAAATTTTGATGTGGATAATTCTATGCTCCGTCAACAAAAGCGAGAGCGGAGAGAGATAGAGGCAGCGCTGCAGTTATGCAGAGATGAGGCTCGACAGAGAGCCATAGTTGAGGCAGCGAGAGCTTGTGGAAAAGGTACGAGCTCAATAGGTTCTGAGAATGCACCGGTTCAGGCCGGTGGTACTGGAGATGACACTAGAGGTGTATCTGCACCCTTCACTGACCAGGCCGCAGACACCTAGGTTGCACAGTTATGTTCCCTATTTTCATGTTTTATTTTTATAAATGCATCAAGGACGACATATGCTTTTCTTGATGGGGGTGGGGAGGGATACTTGTGTATTTTTGCTGAACATAACCCGAGGGTTTTTCTTGCCGGATATCTTTTCCCTAGGGTGTTCCTTATCTAGTAGAACCGGCATGTTTAGATTTTTATGTTTTTGTGTTTGTTTGTGTCAGTCGAAAGAAAATTAGGTGAACTTAAGGCAGTCAATATCATGGATTTTTGAAATTGTTTGAATTGATAATGTGATACCCCTCCTAAAATTTTTATATGTGTGTGTTAAATTGACATGTATGACCTTTGTGAATCTTTCCATGGCACTAAAACTGTGAACATGTTTACCATTGTGTGACTGTACCTGAACTAGTAGTTAGTAGAAGTGATGATGTTGGTCTGTGCAATGTGTGAGTGGGACTTAATAGTTAAATTCTGTTGTGTGTTAATCTACAACCTGCCTGGTCAGTTGTACTGAGGTAGAGGATGGAAAACTAGGAAAGGATCATAGGCCATTTTTGATGAATAGTCCACTTTAGCCTTAAAAGACCTATCAAATGGAAATAAATATCCCTTGATCCAAATTTTGAGCTTAAATTGACCCTTCTTTTTGTTAAAACCAATTCACTTTCCTACTTTGGTTAAAATGAACCTGTTTTGGCCCTGGTCCCTCCATGGACACTGTGAACCTCAACTCAGGCAAATTTCCTAAGTTGAGGGTGGCTATCATAGGGGTGATTAAGAAGAGTAGGGTGGAATAAAATTGAGTAATGAAAATGAAAGAGCGGGTGCGGTGTGCATAATGAAAGAAAAGAAAAGAAAAAAATGTTTGTTAAAGAGAAAAAGAGAAAAAAGAAAAAAAATAAAAGTAACGAATACTTGAAAGAAGGAACACCACACTCATAGTTGCAAAAGAAAGTAAAAGAAGAAGAAAGCAAAGGAAAAAAGGGATAAAATGTGAAAAGAAGGTTAAGAGTGGAGCCAAAGTGTGTGTAGTGCAAAGGAGGGTTAAGCTACTAGTGTCATATGTACCATACCCAAACCCTATCCTACATTACAAGCTTAAAAGTTCCTATAGTGATCCTAGTTACCCGTCTACAAATTGAGGCATTGAAAGTAAAGGCAAGCTTATGGTATTGCATGCGCATAATTAGAATTTCTTTCTAAGAGCGAATGTGCTTTTACCTAGTACCAAGAGGAATATATTGATATGATCATATACACATGTGTGAGAGTGCGAATTCTTTGTGGTGAGAGAATTTGGTCAACAAAATCATCTGCAAACTGTCTGGGTCAGTGTTATAGAATTATGTGCATGGTTGCAAGTGACAGTGTATTGCCATGTTTCGATTCCTTTGTGTCATGGTTGAAAATTTTACATATGCATTATGATTTGATTTTGTATGATAAAGGAGGGGTTAGAAAATTTGATTTGATGAAGAGTTGTGACTGTCGTAAGTTTCCTAAAGTTTTTTTGATTAAAGCATCGTGTTAGTTTTATTTTATTTGTTTTGCCTGAGGACATGCAAAACTTCTATGTTGAGGGTGTTGATGTGCCATGAATTTACGACACTTTGGACGCTTAAACCAAGAAAATATGCACATTCCGGGTAGGTTTATGTAGATATGATGTGTTTGTGTTAAGTGTTGCAGGAAAACAAGTCCGGATGTGAAATGGGCAAAGTAAGGCAAAATTGGACCGAAATGGAGGCTGCTACCCAGGTCAGTTGTCGTCGTCTCGATGAATGACTCATTCCTGGAGTCGTGGAGAAGGTCAGGTATTTTATGAACAAGAACTAGTGCACCTTAAGAGTTGAAGGCACGACTCGTTACATCAAGTAACGAGTCGATATGACAATCGTGGAGACTGGAGGAAAAATTTTGAAGAATGCCCAGGGAAGATAATGAGAGACCTAACGAGTCGTTAGGTGAAGTGATGACTCTCATCAGATGTGAGCATCCGTCAAGTGCACAGGAAGATTTGGTGATCCATGGCCACGAGGGACCTAACGACTTGTGCCCAGGCCTAATGAGTTGTTAGGTGACCCGTCACCAGGACTACACAAATTGCCGAGGACGACTGAACTTCATTGACCACGAATCGTTGGGAGACTCAACGATCGTTACTTGGCCTATTACCACTGCCGACCTGGAGTCCGTTTTTAGTTAGGAAAAGTTTTGTTTGGAACTATAAATACATTGTTTAGGTTTATTTTTCGGGTATAATTTATTTTACTACTTTTCACTTGGATTTTATTGTTGTTAATGATCATTCTTGGTTCGAGAAGTAAAGTTTGTAATTTTTTTCTTGATTTTGGGAATCAAACAACATTGAAGTTTTGCTCATCGGTTTTGGTATTTTATTCAATTCACGTGGTTTTCTTCTATGAATCTTTGTAAGTTACAATTATGATTTCTTTGTTATTTTGTGATTGTTCATACAAGTATGAGTAGTTAAACCCATAACTAGGGTTGTGGGAACCATGATGAATTAACACACATAGGTAAAAATACTTAGTTATTTTTTAATGGGGTTTATGCATATATTATTTTCCCTTCGTTTTAATTATTTATTAATGGTTGGAAACATTGAAATTTCCCTTATTCTTACTTACCGAATCAAGGGGGTGATGAATGGGAAAAGGGATTAACAACGGAGATTTGAGGCTATCAACCCTCATCTAATAGCTTGACCTTGTCCAAAAATAGCTAATCTGATATTAAGGATAAGGGTTAATTAAGCATACACCCGTATACGAACCAAGTTGCATGGTGATAATCATCTAGATAGGGACCAACCATTTAGATGAATTTAACTTACCAATATTGCATGCTAAACACTAGAATATATCACTGGTGTAAAAGCCTTATGGTTATGAAGTCATAGGGAACACATCGTAGTCACTTTATTGATTGAATACAACCGAAATTGATTTAAACATTTACTAGTCTTTAATCTTGTTTATTATTTTGTGTTTCGAATCTTTCCCCCCTAGGAAATAAGTAATCCAATACTATTAGCTAAATGCATTAACTCAAGTTCTCGTTATATTCCTCATGGAATTCGACCCCAACCTTGGTTGGGTTCTATATTTGACATCGACCTCTTTATATCTCATCCACGAGGTGTAATTTGGGCGACATTACATGGGGCCTCTAATCTGCCACCAACTCGGGTGCATACCTGGACAGATGTGTGAACTCCAAGGCATACTCTGAACCGTCATCTTTCCTTTCTTAAGATTCACAAACTCACCCACTTTCAGCTCCCTCATCTCCAGAGGGAGAAAATGATAAAAAAAATGGCATGAAACTCATCCCAACTGACAAGGCCTACTCCAACTGCTCTACTATCCTTCCACTGTTTGAACCAAATGTGTGCGACCCCTTCAACTGATATGAGGCCAAATCAGCACACTCATCCTTAGTTACCCCCATAATTTGAGTGATTTTCAGAATCTTCTCAATGAATTCATGTGGATCCTCGTCCAACCTCGATTCAATAAACTCGGGAGGGTTCATCCTCAGAAAGTCACTAACCCTCACTGCCGATGCATTCCCATTTTGCGGGACATGCACTACCGCCAGCTGGTTGACCTGGGTGGTCAAGGCCTGGGCTAACATCTGGATAGCTGCCCTGAACTCTGCGTGGGCAAACAACTTGAGTATATGCTTTCATGAACTGGTAGAGCCTGTTGGTGCCTGTCTCTATTGCCATCCTCGTGGCCATTTTCATTCCCATTTCTTCTTCTGTTAACTCTGCAGGGAGGCATGATTCTGCAAATGCGTATAGCATGAGTTGGAAAGACAGAGAGACATTTCACCGCACGACATAGATCATGAAAGAAGGGAACAATTTTCTAAAGGTCTCGTAGACTCTTCGTCATAAGTGTGGCGTGCTTCACAACCATGAAAAAGACTCTACTTAACACAGCTTTCAGACACCCTAGGACACTTCAAAATCCAATGCATTGATACTAAGTTTGTCATGACCCGAACATAGGCCCAGATCAAGACACGGGATAAGGAGCCCCAAGAGACTCCAAGTCGACCCATGGAATGAACATACATCTAACTCAACCAATAGAAGCACAAGATTTAATATAAAAAAACATAGCTGAAGTCCAAACATAACATAACATCAGAACTAGAATTTACATCATACATGACGCTGATTACTACGCAAAGTCTAAAAGTCACTAACATATCTGATGGGTTGATGGGACAACACCCACAACTAATCTTACAAGTCTGAAACTAAAGGGAGACATAACAATTACGGATACTGAATGTCCTTGGAGGATGAGGACTCACCAACGGATACTGAGAATAGCTAACTCTGGAAGTCTTACTAGCGGGACTAAGCCTGGATGTCAGAGCCTATATCATAAAATGATACAGCATAAAGTATGCGGTCAGTACTTAAAATATACCGAGTATGCAAGGTAAGTAAAAATGGATAGTTTAAAATACATAAGAGTTCATAAGAGTGAGACAACATGATCATAATGTAAATATCATAATGAAAACATAAGGATCAAGGTTTTCAAAACATTCATAAATTATTCATAATCATAATAATAAGAGAAAAGTTTTATTAAACATGACTTGAGCCAAAGCATATAATCGTAACCATACATAAATCATGAGGAACAGTGGGAGCTTCTTATAACCGACATACCTCATATGAGCACACATGGAGCCCGACCTATAAACCCCTAGTCAAGAGGGTGTACATACCTTGTCAGGGGTAGAACCATAAGCTTGATATCACTCATGAAAGGACCATTCGGGCAAACGGATAGCTGCAAAGGAGGTCCCATCATGGCTATGTTGGCGCGTAGTTTTGAGAAACGGGGTATGATTGGATCCCAGGACTACTCAATGTTAAATAATACTTTCAAAACATATATAGTGCTCATAGGATAATATACATGAGATTCATGGGCTAGTAAAAATCAGGATAATCGTAAGCATGCTTGAAATACGTGATCTATCCATGAAAATAAGGCTCGTGAGTCGGTCATAATTATAAATCCATAAAAATTGAAGTCCATGAATGTAATTCCCCGGAAACTCAGAGACTAGATCCGGGACTTAAGTCAGAAAAGCTGGATATATGCAGAAATTGTCACAGAACAACTCACCTAACAAGTTGTTGAAAGACCCAATGACTCGCTATGTCAGCCTTGGGGAGGAGGTTTGAGAATTTATAAGGGAGCGATAGTGTACCCAAAGGAAGACCCCATGAGTCGTGGTCAGTCACCATGACCCGTTAGGTCATTCGTGAGCAGGCCGAGTCAGGAATTTAAAGAGTTGGGCAGTGTACTTGACGGATGGTGAACACGAGTCGTGGTCACCAGTAATGACTCGTTGGGTCCCCTGTTAACAATCCTAGTCAATTGTTTGGCAGTGCACCTAACGAGTGCCACCATGAGTCATGGTCACTGACCACGACCCGTTAGGATCACCTGACCATTTTTCCCTGTGATTTTCCAAGGGTGGTTTAGTAACTTCCTACTCTCCTAAACTTCAAACTACGTCATTTTAGTCATAATGTTAGACCTATTCGTGGGAAAAAATGGTTCATTCCTCATTCCCACTCTAAGTTTTTAGAAAAGTCATCGTAAGCTCTCCTCTCAAGAACCATTCAAGAAAGCCTAGGGTTTTCCTCTATTGCAGCAGTACAAGATTTTTCCTTCGAGAAACTTCAACTCAGGTATGTGAGAATTCAACAAGGGAAATTGTTCTTCCCTTGTGTTCCCCAAAACCCTCCCATAGTTTCTCTATCATTTTTAACCCTGAATTTTCGAATACGAAGAAATTATATGTTATTATTTGTTAATTTCACATTGAATGATATCCTTCCTTATTATTGATACGATCCCCATCAATTCTTACTTGAATTGTTGATGTTCTTGCCAAAGTGAATTTAATCCTTAAATCTTCAAGTAAAGACTATTTGTGTATTAAATTCCGTCGAGTTTGTTAAGTGTGATTTGGGCTGAATTTTATAGTATTTCTTATGGTTAATATGTCGAGTAAATACTCCATTGATAAGGATGATTTTAGCCTTTTCGGATAAGATTTATTTAATTCTTGAAATTTTTTCATATTATGGAATTCCTGTGTTGTTGGAATGAGTTGGGTTCTCTATTAGCTGCTTAGTAGTTAAGTTCAGTTAGAACGTAGAACCTCTTCACAGCTATATAGATTTTTTCAACTTATCAGTTTGACTTCAGTCTTTTCCCGAGGTGTTAGTGGTGTCTCCCAGTTATCAGAATCAGAATCAGAACTCCGTTTCTTTGGTCCACTAGCCGGTCATGACACTTTAGATAAACAACTCTGACTAGCCTCAGGACCCCAGACAGATTATAGTTTGTTCTTAGACAGTTACGACACTTCTAGATAAGCAGCTCTAACCAGTCTAGAACCTAGTTTCAGAATTTGGTCAGAAAAGACTCTCAGGGTACTTTCATCCATGTATCCCTGACTAGTCTTCGACCCCAGTTTTGAGCTATCAACTTAGTACGCAGTTTAGAAATTCCAGTGGGAGTAGGACTAGCACTGAGCGGACCGGGGTTCCAGCGCACCCAGGTTCCCAAACCTACATTGCCAGCGTAGGTTACAGTATATATTAACCTGATTGACCCCAGACTTATGTGATCACCCAGTTCATGTCTTTATACCCTGGAAAGGTACATTGGGTCCTACCGGTGGGGTGTATCTCAGACTCAGAACTTTCAGACTTAGGGCATGCCCATGACCATCAGACAGGGTCATCTTAACCATTTTAGTTTACTTCACTAGTTCAGTTTAGTATATTAGTTGGTCATTGCATTTCATTTCAGTTTAGTTATTTATATTCAGCTATGATTTCTCTCACTTACTCAGTATATTCAAAGTACTGATGCATACTTTTATGTTGTATCGTTTCATGATATAGTTGCAGGTTTTTAGATTCAGCACCATTAGTCGTCGCGGTTCAGATCCTCCACCTCAGTAGTTGAAGAGTGAGTCCTCATCATTCGAGGTTCTTATTTCATTCTTTCAGTTAGTTCATTAATTTTTAGCTATACTTAGAGTTAGCTGGGGGCTTGTCCCAGCAACTCATCAGTTAGAGGGCTTTCAGATACAAAATTAATTTTAGACTTCAGATGTTCTTAAACTTTATGCTTTCAGTTTTATTTTTCGTAAATGCTTTTATGTTATTATTTCAAAGCAACTGCTATATTTGTTTTACTTAAAATACCAGTGTATGATAGTCCAAGGTTGACTTGGGGTAACTTATGGCTTCAAGTACTGTGTATCGTCTAGGGTGTAGACTCGGGCCGTGACAAACTTGGTATCAGAGCATTAGGTTTAGAGTATCCTTGGAATGTCTGAAAGCCGCATCGAGTAGAGTCCTTTTCATAGGCGTGAAGCACGCCACAATTATGACGAGGAGGCTACGAGACGTTATTAGGAAAACTCTCTTTTGTTCATACTCATTATCGTGCGTTAAAGTTCAATTCCATAAAATGTCCTTGTAACTCGAGCTCTGTTTCATTTCTATGAATCATGCCTCCTAGACACCATAACGGAAGAAGGGCCGGTAACGCCAACTGACCTACCCCACCAGCCCCAACAGCCCCTCAAGATGATTTGGTATCTACCGCTGAATTTAGGTCGGCCATTCAACTGCTGGCCCAAACAGTCACCAACTAGGTGAACCAGCAGATGGTGCCGATGAACACAACGGGTCTGCAACAGTTGCGAGGGTGTGGGATTTCATCCATATTAACCCTCCATCTTTTCAGTGATCCAAACTAGGGGAGGATCCCCAAGAGTTCATGGATGAGATCAAGAAGATTACCTGCATTATGGGTGTCAGCTCCTTGGAGAGTGATGATTTGGCTACCTACCAGCTCAAAGGGGTAGCTCAGGTCTGGTACGAATAGTGGAAAGAGGGGAGGCCAGCGGGAGCAGGACCAGTAGAGTGGGAGGAGTTCCACACAGCTTTCCTGGATAGATTTTTTCCTTGGGAGCTGAGGGAGGAAAAGATGGCGGAGTTTATGAACTTGAGATAGGGAAACAGAACAGTGGAGGAGTATGCTCTAGAGTTTACTAGGCTGTCTAAGTACGCTCCAGAGATGGTAGCCGAGCCAAGGTCTCGCATGTTGAAATTTGTGAATAGGCTGTCGAACCTGGTCCTTAACAAGTGTAGGACATCGATGTTCATTAAGGATATGGACCTCTCCAGCTTGATTGTCTATGCCCAGCAGATTGAGGCTAAAAAGCTAAAGGATATGGAGCGAAAGAACAAACGGGCAAGGAATGGTCAGTCAAATTATGGCCATCAGAGGTCTAGCGGTAGAGCCGCCCACAACAACAGCAGAGAGCCCCAGCACCCAGTTCAGCCAGCGTACCAACCTTTCGGTCCTACCAGGATTGGAAGGGTGGGTCATTTGGCACTCAATCTGAGACCCACAATATCAGGAATAGGTATCCAGCTTGCCCCAAGTAAGGAAAGAATCACCCGGGAGAGTGCCTTAAGGGTCGAGAGGGTTGTTTTGTTTGTGGACAGCTCGAACATCGATCCGGGAGAGTGCCCATCAGCCGGGCGAAGGAGATCACAATACACCACATCATCATCTCTAGCAGGCTGACCAGCCCAGTAGGCCAACACATCTGGTATGGATGGCGGTCAACACCAAAATCGTTTCTATGCTCTGTATTCTCGTCAGGATCAAGAGAGCTCACCTGACTAGTCACGGGTATGTTATGTCTCTTTCATTTTTATGTGTATGCCCTCCTAGATCCAGGAGCCACTCTTTCATTCGTGACTCCTTACATAGTAGTCCAGTTCAATATCAGTCCAGAGGTCCTCTCAGAACCGTTCTCAGTCTCCACCCTAGTTGGCGAGTCGGCTAGAGCTAGCCGGCTGTATAGAAACTGCCCAGTCTCAGTCCCAAATAAAGTCATCCCAGCTGACCTCATAGAGTTAGATATGGTCAATTTTGACCTTATCCTTTGCATGGATTGGTTACACTCCTGCTATACCTCAATTGATTGCAGAACGAGAGTTGTCAAGTTCCAGTTTCCAAATGAACCAGTGTTAGAATGGACGGGCAGCAATTCAGTGCCCAAGGGTAGGTTTATTTCCTACCTTAAGGCCCAGAAACTCATCTCCAAGGGATGTATATATCACCTAGTTTGGGTCAAGGATTCTGACTCTGAGACCCCAACTATCCCGTCAGTTCTGGTAGTCAGCGAGTTCCCATATATTTTTCCTGAGGATCTTCCCAGAGTTTCCCCTGAATGGGAAATAGATTTCAGAATAAATCTCCTCCCAGACACTCAGCCCATCTCCATCCCTCCTTACAGAATGGCTCCAGCTGAGCTTAAGAAGTTGAAGGAGCAGCTAAAAGATCTTCTTGACAAGGGTTTTATCAGACCCAGCATCCTCCCTGGGGTACCCTAGTGCTATTCCTGTGTAAGAAGGATGGTACCCTCAGAATGTGCATATATTACCGACAGCTGAACAAAGTCACAGTCAAGAACAGGTATCCACTACCCAGAATTGACGACCCATTTGACCAACTTTAGGGAGCCAGTTGTTTCTCAAAAATCAATCTCAGGTCAGGGTACCATCAGCTAAGGGTCAGATAATGTGAAATATCGAAAACAGTAGTCAGAACTTGTTATGGTCACTACGAGTTTGTGGTGATGTCCTTCAGGCTAACAAACACCCCAGCAGCCTTCAGGGATTTGATGAATAGAGTCTTCAAGCAGTATCTATATATGTTCATCATTGTATTTATCGATGACATTTTGGTATACTCCAAGAATGAGGAAGAGCATGCTAATCACCTGAGCCTAGCATTACAGACACGCAGAGACCGCCAGTTGTTCGCCAAGTTCAGCAAGTGAAAATTCTAGTTAAAGTCCATGACTTTCTTAGGTCACGTGGTCTCAGGCAAAGGAATTCAGGTTGATCCTAAAAAGATAGCGGCAGTGAAAGATTAGCCCAGACCTACCTCTCCAACGGAAATCGAGAGTTTTCTGGGTCTAGATGGCTATTACCGACGATTTATGGAAGGTTTCTCCTCCATAGCATCCCCTCTGACTAAGTTAACTCAGAAGAAAGTGAAATTTCAATGGTCGGATGCGTGTGAGAAGAGTTTTTAGGAGTTGAAGACTCGACTCACCACCACTCCAGTTTTAACCTTGCCAAAAGGAATGGATTGGTTAGTTGTCTATTGTGACGCTTCTCGTTGGACTCGGTTGTGTTCTGATGCAGCGGGGAAAGGTAATAGTCTACGCCTCCAGACAACTCTTTCATGAGAAGAACTATCCAACTCATGACTTGGATTTGGAAGTGGTGGTATTTGCACTAAAAATATGGAGACATTACTTATATGGAGCTTATGTGGATGTGTTCATAGATTATAAGAGCCTTCAGTACGTGCTGAGTCAGAAGGACCTAAATCTACATCAGAGAAGGTGGTTGGAGTTGCTAAAGGACTATGACATAAGTGTGTTGTATCATCCAGGTAAGGCCAATGTGGTGGTTGACGCCCTAAGCAGACGGTCTATGGGGAGTGTGGCTCACATTGAGGAAGTCAAGAAGGAGTTAGCGAAGGATGTTCACAGACTAGCCCAGTTAGGGGTACAATTGGTGGATTCAGCCGAAGGTGGTGTGGTAATACAAAGCGGGTTGGATTCATCCTTGGTAGTTGAAGTCAAGTCCAGACAGGATGAGGATCCCGTCTTACTTAAACATAAGGGAGAAGTTCTCAGTAAAGAAATTGAAGCTTTCTCCCAAGAGGGAGATGGGGTTCTCCGCTACCAGGGCAGGTTGTATGTACCGGATGTTGGTGAGTTGAAATAGAAGATACTGGCTGAGGCACACAGCTCGAGATACTCCATTCATCCTGGTGCTACTAAAATGTACCGCGATCTGCGGGATATTTACTGGTGGAGCTGGAGAGACATTGTTGAATTTGTAGCCAAGTGCCCAAATTTCCAGCAAGTCAAGGTGGAGCATCAAAGACCAGGAGGCATGACTCAAGATATCAATATACCCACATGGAAGTGGAAAAAAGTAAATATGGATTTCATTATGGGTCTACCTCGGACTCGTCGGCGGCATGACTCAATCTGGGTGGTAGTAGACCGGATGACTAAGTCAGCACACTTCCTCCCAGTTAAAACCACAGATTCAGCTAAGGATTATGACAGACTATACATCTGCAAGTTAATCAAACTCCATGGGGTGCCTTTATCTATTATTTCAGATAGAGGGACTCAGTTCACCTCACACTTCTAGAAATCCTTTCAAAAGGGAATAGGCACTCAGGTCAAGCTCAGCACATCTTTTCACCCGCAGACCGATAGGCAAGCTGAGTGGACTATTCAAACCCTAGAAGATATGCTAAGAGCGTGCGTGATCGATTTCAAGAGTAATTGGGATGACCATTTGCCTCTTATCGAGTTTGCGTACAACAACAGCTACCACTCTAGTATTCAAATGACCCCATTTGAAGCATTATATGGGAGAAGGTGTAGATCTCCTATAAAGTGGTTCGAGGTTGGTGAAGCTACCTTGATAGGGCCAGACTTAGTTCACGAGGCAATGCAGAAAGTTCAGCTCATCCGAGAAAGGTTGAGAACAGCTCAGAGCCGTCAATCTTATGTCGATGTGCAGAGAAGAGAGTTGGAGTTTGCAGTTGATGACCGGGTTTACCTAAAAATTTCTCTCATGAAAGGGGTAATGAGGTTTGGCAAGAAGGGAAAGCTCAGTCCAAGATACGTGGGACCTTATAGAATTTTGAGGCGTATCGGCAATGTAGACTATGAGCTAGAATTACCTTCAGAATTAGCAGTTGTACACCCAGTTTTCCATGTGTCACTTTTAAAGAAGTGCATCGGAGATCCAACCTTAGTTGTGCCATTGGACAGTCTAGGAATAAAGATAGTCTCTCATATGAGGAAGTACCAGTCTAGATCCTTGACCATCAGGTTCGTAAGCTGAGGAACAAGGAAATAGCTTCAGTCAAAGTCTTATGAAAAAATCAGCAGGTTGAGGGAGCTATGTGGAAGGCCGAAGCAGATATGATGGACAAATACCCGCACTTGTTCTCTACCGACTCTGTTACAGCTTAAAATGTTAGTTTTGCCTTAGAAACTGATCTAGTTGTTGGATACAAATCATGTGTATAAGTTTCTTTTATGTTTTGAATATATGTATGAAAGGTAAATTCAGTTCGGTCATGTATTTTGAAATAGAGATACTCATTTTGATAGTTTTGGAGTTAAATGAGCAGTATTTGAAAGTTGTGATTGTTATTCTCTACTTTCCTATGTATTTCATAACATTCGAGGAAGAATATTTCCAAGGGGCATATATCATAATGCCCCAAAAACTCAGAGACTAGATCCATGACTTAAATCAGAAAAGCTGGATATATGAAGAAATTGTCACAGAACAACTCACCTAATGAGTCGTTGAGAGACTCAACGACTCATTAGGTCAGCCGTAGGAAGGAGGTTTGAGAATTTATAAGGGATAGATAGTGTACCCAAAGGAAGACCCCATGAGTCGTGGTCAGTCACCACGACCCGTTAGGTCATTAGTGAGCAGGCCGGGTCAGGAATTAAAGAGTTGGGCAGTGTACTTGACGAATGGTGACCATGAGTCCTGGTCACTAGTAACGACTCATTAGGTCCCCCGTTACCAGTCCTACTCAATTGTTAGGCAGTGCACCTAACGAGTACCACCACGAGTCATGGTCACTGACCACGACCCGTTAGGATCACCTGACAGTTTTTCCCTGCGAATTTCCAAGGGTTGTTTAGTAACTTCCTACTCTCCTAAACTTCAAACTACGTCGTTTTAGTCATAATTTTAGACCTATTAGTGGGGGGAAATGATTCATTCCTCATTCCCACTCTAAGTTTTCAGAAAAGTCATTGTAAGCTCTCCTCTCAAGAACCATTCAAGAAAGCCTAGGGTTTTCCTCCATTGCAGCAGTCCAAGCTTTCTCCTTCAAGAAACTTCAACTCAGGTATGTGGGAATTCAACAAGAGAAATTGTTCTTCCCTTGTGTCCCCGAAAACCCTCCCATAGTTTCTCTATCAGTTTTAGCCCTGAATTTTCGAATACGAAGAAATTATATGTTATTATTTGTTAATTTCACATAGAATGATATCCTTTATTATTATTGATACGATCTCCATCAATTCTTACCTGAATTGTTGATGTTCTTGCCAAAGTGAATTTAAGCCTTAAATCTTCGAGTAAAGACTATTTGTGTATTAAATACCGTCGAGTTTGTGAAGTGTGATTTGGGCTGAATTTTCTAGTATTTCTTATGGTTAATATGTCGAGTAAATACTCCAATGATAACAATGATTTTAGCCTTGTCAGATAAGATTTCTTTAATTCTTGAAATTTTGCCATATTATGGAATTCCTGTGTTGTTGGAATGAGTTGGGTTCTCTATTAGCTGCTTAGTAGTTCAGTTCGGTTAGAACGTAGAATCTCTTCAGAACTATATAGATTTTGTCAACTGATTAGTTTGACTTTAGTCTTTTCCCGAGGTGGCAGTGGTGCCTCCTAGTTATCAGAATCAAACTCAGAATTCAGTTTCTTTGGTCCACTAGGTGGTCATGACACTTTAGATAAACAGCTCTGACTAGCCTCAGGACCCCAGACAGATTACAGTTTGTTCTTAGACGGTTACGCCGCTTCTAGATAAGCAGCTCTGACCTGTCTAGAACCCAGTTTCAGAATCTGGTCCGATAAGACTCTCATGGTACTTTCAGTCATGTATCCCTAACTAGTCTCTGACCCCAGTTTCGAGCGATCAGCTTAGTACGCAATTTAGGAATCCTAGTGGGAGTAGGAGTTAGCACCAAGCATACTGAGGTTCCAGTGCACCCAGGTTCCCAGAACTACGTTGCTAGCATAGGTTACAGTATTTATTGGCCTGATTGGCCCCAGACTTATGTGATCACCCAGTTCAAGCCTTTATACCCTAGCAAGGTATATTGGGTCCTACCGGTGGGGTGTATACATCAGACTCCACATCTAGCTCACGTGGTTATATGTCGGTTATAAACTCTCCCACTAGTTAGTTCAGTCCAGATTCAGAATAAGCAGCTCAGTTCAGTACAATATCTCAGACTCATAACTGTCAGACTTAGGGCATGCCCATGACCATCAGACAGGGTCATCTTGACCATTTCAGTTTTCTTCAGTAGTTCAGTTCATATACTTAACTCATAACTTAAACATTTACAAAGAGGTCATGGGAGAAGCATACACCTTCATTTCATAAGACCCATTTCAAGATCTACTCCAATTCATGAAAAGGAGGCATTAATTAGGACATTATCATATATGTACCTTATACCCAACCGACTCCATTGAAAACATAATGAAAACACATATTCTACTTTCAATTGATCAAGCCTATAAACCCTAATTTCATATTAACATATTTATCAAATGACATATTCAAGTTCATAGGGGAAATAACACAATATTCACATATTTTAAACCATAGATACGAGGTATTGCTCTAATCGAGTGCACAATAATAAGGTCCCATTCAAAGTTCAAGTCACTTCATGAATCACATTCTATAATCATGTATTTTCCATTATCTAACACGTAATTCAAGGTAACCCATTTATTCGATAATCAAAATTAACTCATACTCATAGTTCAGAGTATCCTTTCCTATTTGATCCCTTTGAATTCCATATTCGAAGTTGCGATCGGATCTATTCATTAAAAAGAATCGATTCAATACATTTCTTATGTACCCATAGGTACTATATTGGATTTGAATCAGATTTCAGATCAATGTATATTGAGTGACTTGCTCCATTATGTTGTTGCTAGAAAATACCACTATTCCTTCCTACATGCACGCCCCCCAGAAGCACACACTATAATAAGAGGTAAAATTTCATTGGCAGCGTGTTTAATCAAACAGGTGATTTTCTCTCCGACTAAGGATCCCATACTACCCCCATAAACTGAAAATCCATAACCTCAATTGCTACGGGAATACCATTTAGTTTGCCTATGCATGTTTGAACAGCCTCGGTTAATCCTGTCTTTTTTTTATAAGAATCAACTTAGAATTTAAAGAAAATATAGAAGAAATCACCCATCACACAAAGCACTAGGTCATGCTTTACTAGAATAGTTGAAATTGGGTTTTTAATAAAATATTTTAGGGCAAAAGGATGAAAGAATATCCTTGTTGAAGAACCCTCATACCTGGTAGGAGAAATTCCCACTCGAAATTACACTTTGAAGCTATGATAGAAACCTTAGTGAATCCTTGATCTTGAGAGGAAAAGAAGGAGAGTTGAGAGAATGAGGGTTTAGGCTTGAAAATACCCTAAAAACGTCCCTTAGAAGTCCAAAACGACGTCACTTTAAAACTGGAAGTATAGAATTTTACCAAAATACCCCTAAGAAAAACATGAAAAATCTGCCGAACTGGGACCATGACCCTCAGGATGAGTCGTTATGTCCTCTAACGACTTGTCACGACCCGAGCATAGACCCGGATCATAGACACGGGACAAGAAACCCCGAGAGACCCCAAGTCAACCCATGGCATAAGCATTTAACTAACTCAGTCAATAAGAATGAAGAAACATAATCATAAACTCAGCGGAAGTCTAACTTAACATAACAACAGAATGAACGTCTGAAGCTGAATACATGTCTAAGTCTGATAAGCCTATAATCTGGATGAGCTGATGGGACAACACCCCCAACTAGCTCAGAAATACTTAAACTGAAAATACATCCAAGGTAACTGAAAGTCTAGCCCTCGAAAGATGAGGACTCACCAATCTAGAAGGTGCAAACTCTGATAAGCGACTACGAACGGGGTTGAACCTTTGATACGGATCCTGCATCATGAAACGATGTAGCATAGAAGGTATGCGGTCAGTACGTGGAATGTATCGAGTATGCAAGCTAAGTAAAATCGCTAGAGCAATATAAATCTTTTAAAACAAGGCATACATATATAATAGCCTTTAAGGATAAGAAGAAGTTCACAAGCATTCATTATGAAATCATCCTTATTTAAGCTTTAGAACATCATGAATGACTCAAATGAATCAAAGCTAAATCATAACATTTATATCAAAATATGAACAATGAGTCAAACTTTGCTTCTTGAACATGCATGCATAAGATAGTCATCATGAGTAATGGATATGCAAATTCGAATGATATAGACAGTGGGAGACTCATCACTTAACCGACATACCACGATAGAGCTTACGTGATCTCGACTATTACACTCAAGTGGGCAGAGCCGTCCAAAACCTTGTCATGGCTAAGGACGCTGCCATGATATTGATGTCAAGCTGAAGGGCCAATAGGGGCGGGGATAGCTCACAAGGGAGGTCCCAATAATATAATAGAATCAACCTACGTTGGCGCGTAGTTCTGGGGCATAGGGTTATCAACCCTTAGCCCGCTCGGTGCTAGACTCTTCTCCCAAAACATGCAATGCTCTACATCATATAAATATGAAGCTCAACATCGTCTAGTGACGAAGCTCAATATGAAATCATGCATAAACTCAACATCGTATGAAATGAAACTCAACATTGTCTATTGACAAAGATCATTATGAAATCATGCATACCTAGACATCATATAAATATGAAGCTCAACAATGTCGTTTCAACAAAGCTTAAAATGAAATCATGCTTAGACCCAACATCATGTGAAATGAAGCTTAACATTGTCCTTGACAAAGCTCGACAATAATATGCATATCAATTAAGGATTCACACATATAGAAGGATTTACTTTGGAACATACCACAAGCTAGAATTCATAATAAGAGTTAAAGGAAAATTTCATCTCAATCAGGTGGTAAGCTCATGTCGGGGAAAATCACTATTTGAAAACATCATATGGGAATCACCCAAGCTCTACCATACTTGGTATATTTAATCTTCCTTGAAACATCATCAATATCATGGGTAAGGTTGGAAACATGCCTTTCATCATCTATTCCATCATCATCACATTCTTCCACAATCATTTCTATTATGAATTATCCACACATGAGCGTTTTAGATTCAATTTTTTTAAAAATAATTTTTGTAAAAGAAATTAAGTTAGAATCCTCCCAAGCTTGGTAATAGCAACTAAATTTAATCATACCCATGAATAGAGATGTAAGAATCATGCAATTGAATGAAACCTCGTACTTGATCATTACAAACCAATCACATTTTGATAGGAAATGGGCATGGGTGTGAAAGGAAGCACCCACTCATAGCCTTACATATCTGGGATTGAAGAATTCTAACTCTTCCTAATTTCCCAGCTGAGATTCCCCTTAAAATCCTTGAGAATCCACCTTGATTCTTCCCTTCAAGCGTCAAACCTTGCATGCATGAGAGAAATGGCCTAAGATAGGTTTTTCTCTACTAAAAACCCTCTAATACAAGCTTAAAATGACGTAGTATAGGCCCTTAGAACTTAGTAATTACGGAAAAGCCCTTACTGAATTCGCTGAAAATAACTATCAGGGGATCCTAACGGAAAACCTGACGACTCATCACTTGGGCTCACAATCCGTTGGTTCTCTCGTCAAGTTCACTGGATAATTGATATGTCGGAGCTCCTAATGAGCGACATGACGACTCGTCCCCAGAGACCACAACTCGTTCTCACCTCCCATCAAGTACACTGGATCAATTTCACAATCTCCCTCTAGAACCAGCCCACGTTTGACATGACGACTCGTGGTGGCTGACCACGAGTCATCACATTTCCTGTGGGGACCTCGAGTCCCTCATCCTCCCAGGCCTTCCCACGAGTCACTTGATGACTCATGGGGTCCGCTGATGAGTCGTCCAATGACTCATCCTGCACTGCTGCAACATTTTTCCTATTTTTCTCCATTTTAACTTTCAGGTCCGATTCTTGAATTCTCAGGGTATAACACGACTCGTGGCTAATTTTCATTACATACACTGTTCAGTTGCAGCTTCCTCAACCCACGGCCAATGTGATAAGTTGTTTTTTCCCCTAACTACTCGTTAGAACCACTCGTTAAGTACACTATTTTCCCCAACTAGTAAACCAAGCAACGACTGACATGATGAGTCGTTACTTGATCCAATGACTCGTTAGTCCTTCCGTCACCCACACTGGACCAATCTTATGTCCCTTACAATGACTGCCTCCAACGACTCGTTAGAGTGACCAACTCGTTAGATGAGTCATTCTTAGGCATTTCTGCATATTTCCTGCTGAGCACATTTCAAACTCCAAGTTTTAAATCTTGGGCACTTTTGGGGTGTTACATCACTAAAACTCAACAACAGGCACAACCAACAACCTCTTGGTTCCTACAACGAACCAACTGAGGTTCGTTGTTTGTTCTGGTGTTATTTTCTTACTGTTTTTTGTTGTAAGTCTCGAGTCTGATCCAAGAGACTTTTCAGGATATATAGATTTATAGGATTCTCATAGTTATGTGTGTCTCTGAGATAGAGTGTAACACCCCATATGTTTATATCACTTTTTATCATAAGGTTTCAGACATACATGTAAATTTTATTGTTAGGCGTTGAACATCAGGGGAAGATCGAGGGTCAATATCTTATGCAGAGCATCGGAATACAAGCTAAAAGCCTAAATTTCCCAAGCATATGGCCTGCTGCGACCTGGACCGTTTAGCTAACTGTGTCACAGTAGTGGGGCAGGTTTATATATATGTTTGTTATTGACATTCCCAAGTTCATTTACAGATTTCCTAAGATGGTGGAAACCCTACCCCTCTATATTTCTCTACAGTTTTGAGGGTTTTGATCTATAATTGATGATCTAAACCCATTTTCAAATTTAGAACATCGAATCTACCATGTAGGTCTTGTTGTTTCTATTGTTTCATCAAGTTCGATGGTTGTTTTAAGTGAAATAGATTTATGGGTACCTTCTCTTCTTTATTTTCATGTGTATTTTGAAGGTATGAAGTCGTGATTATCACTATCGTATACATATTTGTACACCTTTTTTATCAAAATAGTTGTTGTTTCGTGTTGGATGTTGAACTGCTACTCCGTGGAAGAATCATCGTGGTTCATATAGTGGAGTTTTAGATAAATTCCTTATCGTTGATATTAAAGTATATTAAGGCTCGTCTTTCCTCTTTTTGGCATGTTTTCATTAAAGTATTACTCGTTGATATATAGTTCCTTGTAGTTTTTTGTAGTTCCTTGTTGTACTCTTATTGAAGTGATTGATTTGCTTTCTTGCGATGGCTGTTGTTTGGTTATATAATTTGAAGTTGGGTAGGGAGACGTGTGATTGGTGGTATTTTAGTGGATCATCTTTGTACGACAAAGTTAGTATCGTGTTATAGAGTTCGAATGGTGGATCTTGTTAGTTGTTATGGGCTGATTATATGCATATTTATTTTTATACGACTTGTTGTTTCATAATTATTTCTTTTGTCACCTTCGGGGCTTAGCGAGTACTTATGTAGCTATAAGTGTTTCCGATATGGTCGAGCCCAGGACTGAGTGAGGACCTATAAGACTGTGAGTGTGTTTGGTATGGTTAAGTTTAATTTGATAGCCCATGTGGCTGTAAGGACTTCCAGCAAGGCTAGTGATTGTCTTGTTTGATTTTCGCATCATATTGTATTTTATTTATTGTATATTGGATACTTAATACAGTTGTGGCTGACATTATTGTTTTATTGTGGAGCTTGGATTGAGGGCAGGTAAGATAGTGTGAGTTATTGTTGTTGATTGCAAGTTAGGGTTGATCTATTGGTATCCTTTTTTTTCTTTATATTATGTTGGACTTATATTTTCTATTGTTACATTCTTTATATTGATACCCCTAGCCTAGGGGATACTGCATACATGCCTGCAGGTGCTGATCAGGAGGTAGACTATGATCCAAGTAGCTAAGCAAAGTTCTAGCTGTTGGAAGCTTTATGTTGTTCGGAGTTATGTGGTTTTTTGTTATGACTATTTGGGTAGGTAGGGACCCTGTCCCGATGATATATCTATTATTGAACTCTTTGAGGCTCGTATACTTATGTTTTGGGTTGTTGTACTATTGTAGACCTTGTTGGCCTTGTTGTACAGTTGTTGTTCTTAGAACTAACCTAGTCGGTCTATTGTGTTTATTCGTGTGGTTTAGTTGGCCAGCTTCCATTATAAAGCTAAGTAAACTATGATGATTTGTATTTTCTATTTATTATTATTGTATATAGTATTGTGGTACTGAGCCTAATTGTCTCAGGATAGTTTCTTGGTTACCTGCAGGGTTCACTCAGTCAAGTGACGCATTGGATAGCGGTCGCGCCTCTTCCATTTTTGGGGTGTGACAAACTTGGTATTAGAGAAAGTTGATTCCTAGGGAGCTTGCGAGCCATGTCTAGTAAAGTCTTGTGTATGTGTCTGTAGCGCAACATACTTATAAGAAGAAGGCTACAAGACATCTAGGATTATCACCCTTTTCTCTTGATTGAAATCATGCAGTAATTCTGATATCATAGGAATTGAATCCTACACTCAGGTTTACTCATTTATGCTGAAAATGCCAATGACAAGAAGAACTACAACTGTTCAGCGGCTAGATATGGCTTCTAGTGAGGCTAACAATAGAGTACAATATATTGAGACAGACCCATTAGAGGCTCGGGATGAGGTGTCATCTCCATCCCCTCTAGTTGTACCTCCACTTGGAGATGTTTAGAAGGCGACAGGACCTCCAGTCCCTCCTCTATTTGCAATAGATCAAAATATTAGGAATGATAAGGTTGATAACCACACAAGAGGGAGTTAGGGCGTTGGATGGTGAAAAATCTTTTGACGAATCAAGGAGCTCCAGAATTTGTGAGTTCTTAGCACTAAGCCCCCTATATTTCTATGGGATTGATGTAAAAGAGGAATTATAACACTTTATAAATCAGTTTTGTTGAACATTAGAGTGATGCATGTGTCTTCAGTTGAGGAGGTAGAGTTGGATGCTTTTAGGTTACAAGAGATAACAGTTCTATGGTATGAAGGTTGGAAAGGTCAAAAGGTAGAGAGGCACCTCTAGCCAAATGGACAGAATTCTTAGATGCCTCTCTGGACCATTATTTTCTCTTGAAGTGCAGGAGACTCATGTTGATCAATTCTTATCCCTTCAATAGGGAAGCATGAGTGTACGGGAGTATGGGCTCATATTCAATTCATTAGCTAGATATTGTTATTCTTTTATTAACACTATGCAGGCAAGGACACATAGATATGTGGTTGGTTTGGCACCTGAGTACGTGGAGTCTTGTACCATTGCCTCAATGAAAGAAGGCATGGATATATCTCATGTACAGGCTCTTGCACAGAGTTTGGAGGAGCACATACGTCAGCAGCATAATAGAGAGAGGACTAAGAGTGCAACGGAAGAGATCGAGGCCTGCAGACTTTTAAGGTGTACCAAAGGTGGCTCCAAGCCACGGTATTATGGAGTACCATATGGATTTCCTTTACCACCATTATCGAGTGATGGATCTAATTATGGTGTTCCAAATGAGCCAAAAAAGGGTTTTTGAGTGTTAGGGTATCGGCAGTAGGGTAGGCCAGTTTTGTCGTATTCTGAGTGGTACAATAGGAGGTATTCCGAAAGATGGGGGATAAGGTTGGATACTTGTTTCTCATGTGGAAACGAGAATCATAAGAGTCGATATTGTCTGATATAAGGACAGAGTGGTATGGCATGACCGACTAGGTCGATAGAAGCGTCATCTACTCCGATGAAACTATTTGAGCCTAGATTTTAGTCTATTAGGGGTAGAGGTCAGAGTAAAGATAGAACTGTTGCTATAAAGAGGGTTGCAAATTGTATCCTTGCTTTGATATATCATTAGATCGTGGAACCTTTAGCGGGTGATGTATCAGGTATATGTTTTACTTATTTTGTTGACTCGAGTTGGCATAATGTTTGCACCTTGGTAGGTACAAAGTTGTGTTGTGTCATTTAGAATCATTTTGTGATAGACCCGCAAATTCTAATTGAGTGTATGAGTATAACCATGATGTGATAACTCTTAGAACTGGTTTGTGTATTGTTAACATTTGAGGACAAATTCTTCTAAAAGGAGAAGGATGTAATACCCCAGACATTTAGATTGACTTTTATCACTAGGTATTAGATATACAAGTTTTTTTGTTGCTACATATTGTACGTCAAGGAAGGACTGAGGGTCATGGTCATATGCGAGCATTAGACGACAGGCCAAAAGCTCGAATTGCCTAGAAAGATGGCCTGTCATGATGCAGGCCGCATAGGTAGCTGCATTGCAGTAGATTTAAGGGGAAATTATAT
>JACEIK010000870.1:328785-350589 GCA_018107945.1 Datura stramonium
ATATTATCAAAGTAGGAGTTAAAACACAATAGGAGCATTGCTATTGGACATTTAATTCCAGTAGTCTGCTCATTAAGCTTTTAACAATCAAAAGATTCTAAGCCTAGCATAACAAAGGTTTCTTACACTGGATAACAGTTATAATCAAGCAACCAATTAGCCAGCCGAGTTTTTGTAGCAGCTCGCGTATGAACCTCTTGTATGATCTTCTTTATAATGCAGGTAACACGCGCCTGTTTCCACTGAAATATTCTCTGGTTCCTCTCCTTCCGGACATGGTATATCGCAGCTGCCAACATCGATCTGTACATTTCTGCTTTTGGACACTTCCCTTTCATATGTCTTATAGCCCAATGGATTTCACTACTCCAACTCATAGGCAACCTGCTAATACGCAGCCATAGAAGAAGTTTGCTCAAGATCTGAAATGAAAATGTATATGTAAAGAAGATATGATCGATACTTTCTTCTTCACTATCTGTTGCATATTAATGTTTTGATAATTAATAAAGTATTCCAGGACTATATTGCATATCAAGATGGACTAGGTACAACTCCTGAGTCACACTGCTGTGGATAGCCGAATATCAATCCACACAGGTGGCATGCGTTGACTTCAGCCAATAAGGAATCCATGTGAAACAATTAAAAGAAAAACACAATTGGAGTTCAAAAAGGAAACAAATATCATGGCGAGGAGAACAAGGAAAGGAAACTATTGAGTTTCCTTTTGCAAGCAAAAAACCTAACAGGGATACGACAGCTAAGGAAAAATATAAATAGGGCTTTGTTATTGAAAGAGTTCTTCTGCGACAGTCGAGCACTTGTAATAGAAAATAAGGGTTTTTATATGATTGTCGAACTTTGAGAGACAGAGTTCTTTTTTATTAGTGTTCTCAGGTTAGGAGGAGGTTTCTGACTCGAGTTGTGAGTTGAGAAACATGTCACTAGTTAGAGGTAATTAGTGAAGTCTTGAGGTACTAGAGGTAGTCTCTTTGATTGCGGAGTTGTAATCTAAAACCTGCTCGCGAGTTGAATAAAATTCTATTCGATAGGTCGTATTTTTGTTACTCCCTTGAGCAAGGAGGTTTTTCACATTACATCCGTGTGTTTAGTACTGTTATTATTTGCACGGGTGATCGAATTGAACCTGATTCAGTATCTTAAATAGATGGTGGTAGTTTCAGTTGGTATCAGAGAAGGGCTTTTCAATAAAGGCTTACACCTTGAAAAACGAAAAATGGTAGCACCACCGACGGCTCAAGAGGGACAATCAACAAAGAGACCACCCGTAAATGGTCACTATTATGGGTGGTGGAAAAATCGCATGATGATTTTTCTCATAGGGTAAGACCACAACTTGTGGAATGTAGTGTTGGATGGACCCACCGTCCCCATGAAACTAGCTGAAGATGGAAAAACACAAATTCCAAAGGGAATATTGGAGTACTTGAAGGAAGAAAAATTGGCAGTTGAGATCAATGCAAAGGCGAAGAAGATTCTAGTGTGCGGACTTGGTCCTAATGAATACAATAGAATTTATTCTTACACTAGCGCAAAGGAAATTTGGGATGCTCTCCAGACTGCTCATGAAGGAATAAGTCAAGTGAAGAAGTCCAAAATTGATATGCTAAATTGTCAATATGAGTTGTTTAGAATGAAGGAGGGGGAATCTATCCATGACCTGCACACTAGATTTTCATCTATTGTCAATGAGATGTACTCTCTAGGTGAAGTCATTCCCACAAACAAGATGGTACGGAAGCTTCTAACTGTTCTTCCTGAATCCTGGGAAAGCAAAGTGGAAGCTATTTCTGAAGCAAGAGATCTTGACACTCTAACTATGGATGATTTGATAGGAAACTTAAAAACCTATGTACTCAAGAAGTTTCAAGAAAAGGAACTCTCCAGTTCTCATAAATAAAATAACCTGGTCCTCAAGACTACAGTTGAAGACGACAACATGGCCCTGCTCACTCAAAGATTCCAACGAATCATTAAGAAAGGGTTTAATACTCAAAAGAAGAATGCTTCAAAATCATTCGACAAAAATATTCGAGATTTGATTTGTCATAAATGTGGTGAACATGGTCACTTCATGAAGGAATGTCCTCAATGGGAGATAGAACACAAGCGGAATTTGGATGAAAAATCTAAGAAAGAAAAGAAGGATCAATTTTAGACCCCCAATAGAAGACTTACCACAAAAGAAGCGGACAGTGTAGTAAAGCGAGATCTAGCTGCTATGGACACTTCGAGTGAGGAATCTGAAGGAGCCACTAAATAAGATGATTGCTCTCTCTTGGCTATGGATGACTCAGATGATGAAGATGTGCTGGCTCTAATGGTTGATGTAGATTTAGACAGCAAAGATGATAAAAGCGAGGTAAGCTTTCTGGAACTCAGTTCAAAAATTAAAACCTATTCTCAAAAGAAACCGATATCATTATCACTTGTTATCATAGATGAGTTGAACACTATGTCCATCGAAAAGGAATGGATAATGAATGCATTCGCATCTCTTAAGCAAGATAATAAGAACCTAGAAGAAGAAGAAAATGAGCTATTAAAAAGGGCAGATGAGTGTGTGGAGGTACTTAAAAAAATTCATGAAAAAGGGAAAACTAAAAATAAACTCACCTTAGAATCCCAAACCCTAAATGCTGAGGTCTAGAGGCTTTAAAAGACCTTGAATATAAACAAAGTTGAATTGGAAAGAGCCTTAAAATGGACAAAATCTTCTGAATTTCTAATCTCCATGCATGAAAAGCACCCTAGAAGAAGACAAGGACTGGGATACAAAGATGAAACATATATCTCAAATGAAAGATCTAAATTAAATAATACTTTTTGTTCTCACTGTGGGTTGATAGGACATTATCAAGAACAGTGCTTAATCAAGCAAAGAGCTACAAGAAAAATTTTGAATGTTACACCCCGTAAAATATTAATGGTTACTCGGCGTACATGTGGGTTATGACTAGTAAAGAGATCTTGAAGCGTGTAGGAAAAGCCTCGAAAGCAGGGTGGGGTGAGGTCAGGGCGCAAAGAGCCAGCGCGACGCGCCAGGCAGACCAGCGCACTGAGGGGCGCAACGCGGCAGGCTGGTAGGCGCGTTGGGAAGTGAGGGGCGCCACCTCCAGCCACTGCCCATGTATGTGTGTGTGTATATATATATAAGCCATTGTTCATTTCATTCATTTGTTAAATGAAACCCACGACTTAAAATAGAGAGGGCACACAAGTTTCATCGAATTTTCGTCAAATTACGTTACCAAACGCCGTTCAAATGCAAATTAACTTCTAGTAACAAGTCCTAGGCCTATGAAAAGCATTTCTACGGAGTTATTTCTCGAAAATTCGCTCGACATACAGGAATCCCGCAGAGTAAAGGTTGTTAGAATTACTCAAAACTTGATCCTAAACGACCACAAGCATTAGGTAAGCATTTCTCCCTTCTGAATTCCCGTGAATTGACGAGTTTTCGGCAGAATTAATCGAAGTTGAAGTTATAGTTAATTTTATTAGAAGATATTGTTAATTGTCGATTGATAGTATTGAAATAGCCTAGTTTTCTTAAGGTGAGGGCTGCGAATTGGTGAAACAACTTACTTCAGGATTGAAAGTGTTCGAGCGCCCATAAATCATCGAATAATGTATGTTAAAGCTATCATTTTCGGTAAGCTACGTTCGTCGTAAAGTTAGTACGACCTGTTTATCTATGGTACTCCAAAGTAAACCTATTTTGGCTAGCTGCTACAAATAGAATTGAGACGACAGCGATGGCGTAGTAACCCTCGTCAGACTTAACCCTAACTAGATTGGTTTTTCTTATAATGGTTGGGTTGTTGGATTTATTACCTATCGGACCATGTTCGCAGGGGAAGCAGGATGTTCGAAAGGACCAGGTTGAGGCCATGAGGTCCGTATTGAGTTACACCAGATTGAGGCTGTGAGGGCCCTATTGAGTTATACCAGGCTAAAGCCGTGAGGGCCGTATTGAGTTACACCAGAGTGAGGCCATGAGGGTCGTATTGAGTTACACCAAACTGAGGTTGTGAGGGCCGTATTGAGTTATACCAGACTGAGGCCGTGAGAGTCGTATTAAGTTACACCAGACCGAGGCCGTGAGGGTTGTATTGAGTTACAGTATGCCTACAAACCTTTAGTAGCTAAATAGGAGGAGCACGCATTGCTTGTACTTACCGGGGCTTATGGGGGCCCAAATAGGTTATTCTGTGCTATCTGTACGTTCCAGGCTTATGGGAGTCCGACTAGGTTATTGTTTGTACATATACTTGTTAGTTATATTTTTCTAGATTGCTACATGACTCAGGTTAAACTCTTATCCTTCTTCTTGGTTACTTCAGCTTTTCCAGCTTTCATTCAATTATTATTTTACTGCCTTACATATTCGACACATATTGTACTGACGCCCATCCTTGGGGTGCTGCATTACTTGGCTGCAGATGTGGATAGATGAAATTCAGGGCCTTCTTAGTCATCAACCAGAGATAGCAGTCCAGTCAACTTCTTTCCTCCGGAGTTAATAGTTAGAAAAGGTTTGTTCTTTTGTTGTATAATTTATGGGTAGGTCGGGGCCCTGTCCCAACCATTATTCTACTCTTAGAGGCTTGCAGGCTACATATTATCACTTGTTGGTTTTGTTGTTGGCCATGTGGGGTCCATGGACTTTTATTTCGCATGATAGATGTGTGGGGCCTAGTTTAGCTATTAGTTAGCAGCCTTGTCGGCTATAGCATAGTTATGGTTGCTTGTTTTCACTCAGTTATAACTAGACAGCATGGTGGTCTTGTCCGCCCGCAGAGGATCCCTATTATTGCATAGTTGTTAGTTAGCTATCTTCTTTTACAAGTGGTCTTATCGTCCGAAGGCTGTATTTACAATTGAGATATAGCTCGTCGTTTTATCAGATTGAGTTGCAGGCGTGCACCAGAGGTGCACAAGTCCAGTCAGGCTAGCTCAGATCCCAGTGTGGCACTAGGTGCTAGTCATGCCTCCCAAGATGGGGCATGACAAACTTGGTATCAGAGCAGGTTGTATCCCAGGGAGTCTGCAAGTCGTGTCTAGTAGAGTCTTGTCTATGGATGTGTTGTGCACCACATTCTATAGACAGGAGGCTACGAGGCATAATAGTGTGGTTACTCTTCTTTCTCCTCCAGTCCTGCTATAGAGTTGTGCTGTGTAGGGTAATTCCCTAAGCTTACATTGTTCTACTTATTTACAGAGAAATGTCTGATGCACAAAAGACCGCGACTGGTCGAGAGTTGGATGTGGCGGAAGGAGAGGGCAGTAGTAGGGGGCCCAGTCAGAGTAAGCCTAATTTGAGGGCGACAGGGAGACATCACCTCGATCTCCTAGCACTCATCGCCGCACCAGGAGCCCTCTAGGGCAACAAATATACTAGTACCACCCCCAGCCATTCATGTGCCATCGGATCAGGAGCTTAGGGGTGCATTCTACATGTTGGTTCAGATGATGGCTGCCCAGTGTCAGCCTCAGCTAGTAGTACCAACTGTTATTGAGCCCACTGAGGGGCCCGTAAGTTCGAGAGTCCGCGAGTTCCTTACTTTGAGTCCCTCGTAGTTTATAGGGACAGACCGTAGAGAGGACCCACAGAACTTCATAGACTAGATGTAGAGGATATTCAAGATAAAGCATGCCTCGTCCATAGAACCAGTTGAATTAGCAGTATTCTGCACCTCTACCTACGTGGCTTAGCTTCTTTGAGGCTTTCATAGATCACTATTTGCCCTGAGAGGTTAGACAAGCCAGAGTTGAGCAGTTTTTACATATGGAGCAGGGAAGAATGAGTGTTAGAGAATATGCATTGAGGTTTGATTCCTTAGCCAGATATGTACCCTCATTCATTGACAGTATGTCAGCCAGGGTACACCGGTTTATTATGGGATTTGCACCAGAATATGTGGAAACTTGTATCACAGCCACACTGTGGGAGGATATGGATATTTCACGGATTCAGGCCTTTTCTCAGAACATAGAGGAACTCAGATAGCGTTAGTACACCATGGATAGAGCAGGTCAGGAGTAGCATGGGAGGGCTAGACTGGCAGACTTTCAGGGTGGGCCTATGCCTCGTTTATCAGGTAGGCCAACTAGGCCCCTATTCCAGCAGCAGCAGGGCAGCAGATTAGATCGTCGTAGACAGTCAGGTCCTGACAAAATCTCACGAGCGTCAGGCTCACAGGCATAGAGGGGGCCAAATCAAATGGGACCAACGGTACCACGCTGCAACACCTGTCATAGGCTGCATCTGGGAATATGCAGGTATGGTTCCACCGCCTGTTATTCCTGTGGATAGGAGGGACACATAATGAGGGATTGTACAACTAGACGCCAGGTTGGTCAGGACCAGCAGAATAGATCCTCAACGGGTTCACATGCCCCAGCCCTTTCTGCAGGGCGTAGGCCCTCAGCTCCAGCTGGCAGAGGCCAAGGTAGATTAGGGGTATCTAGTTCAGGTAGCGGTCAGGATCGCACATATGCACTACCGGGGTGACAGGAGTTAAATCATCACCACATGTTGTGACAGGTATATTAGATGTTTGCTCTCACTCAATTTATGCTTTGATAGATCCAAGCTCCACTTTGTTGTATGTTACTTTGTTAGTAGCCCAAAAGTTTGATATAGTTCCAGAATTGCTCCAGCGACCTTTCTTGGTGTCTACACCCGTCCCTAAAAAATTTACCGGGGTTGTATAATAGAGATTCTTGGTCGCCAGACCTTAGCAGATCTAGTAGAATTAGAAATGATTGATTTTGATATAATTATGGGCATGGATTGGCTGGCACCATGTTACTCCACGATAGAGTTTTGGACCAAAATTTTCTGATTTCACTTCTCGGGAGAGATAATGCGAGAGTGGAGAGGTAGTGCAGCTAACTCCAAAAGGTAAGTTCATATCTTATCTTCGGGAGAAAAAGTTGATAGCAAAGAGTTGTACTTACCATATTGTTAGGGTTTGGGATATGCAAGCAGAATCCCCAACTCTCCGGTCTATTCCAGTGGTTAATGAGTTTCTAGATGTGTTTTCAGACAAACTTCCTGGCATTCCCCTAGAGCGGGAAATAGATTTTTCTATAGATTTGCTACCATATACTCAACCTATACCCATCCCTCCATATTGAATGACTCATGCAGAATTGAGAGAATAGAAAGAACTGTTGAAAGATCTATTAGACAAGGTTTTTATCAGGCCGAGTACTTCATCGTAGGGTGTGCCAGTTCTATTTTTAAGAAAGAAAGATGGTTCCCTACACATGTGTATAGATTATCGACAGTTGAATAAAGTTACTATTAAGAATAAATGCCCCCTTCCAAGAATAGATGATTTATTTGATTAGCTGGAAGGGGCGAAATACTTTTCTAAAATTAACTTGAGATCCGGGTACCACAAGGTTCGAGTTCGAGAGAAGGATATCCCGAAGACAGCTTTCAGGACCACGTATGGCCATTTCAAGTTCCTAGTTATGTCCTTCGGGTTGAAAAATGCACCAGCAGTGTTCATGGACCTAATGAACAATATATTCAGGCCATACTTAGATCTGTTTGTGATAGTGTTTATTGACGATATTCTGGTATACTCCTGCTCAGATGCAGAACACAAAGATTATTTGCAAACAGTACTTCAGATTCTCAAAGACCGCTAGCTATATGCAAAGTTTTCTAAATGTGAGTTCTGGTTAAATTCTGTAGCTTTCTTGGGCCACATTGTATTAGAGGCTGGTATTCAGGCTGATTCACAGAAAATTGAGGCAGTAAAGACATGGCCTAGACCCACAACCCCACAGAGGTTCACATTTTTCTTGGTTTAGCCGGGTATTACAGAAGGTTTGTGGAAGGATTTTCTACCCTGTCAGTGCCCTGACCAAATTGACTCAGAAAGCAACCAAGTTCCAGTGGACCGAGGTCTGTGAGTAGAGTTTCCAGGAATTGAAAAATAGATTGACGTCGCACCAGTGTTTGCTTTGCCGGAAGGTTCAGAGGGCTATGTTGTATATTATGACGCTTTGGGCGTTGGGTTAAGGTGCATTCTGATGCAACACGGAAAGGTAATTTTGTGTATGCTTCAAGGCAATTGAGGAAACATGAAAAGAACTATCCCGCCCACGATTTGGAGTTAGCTGCAGTATTTCATGCCTTAAAAATATGGAGGCATTACTTGTAGTGCATGTAGATATTTTCACTAATCAAAAGAGCTTCCAGTACATTTTCACGCAGAAAAAGCTAAAATTTTTACAGCATTGTTGGCTAGAATTGTTGAAAGACTATGATGTGAACATCTTGTATAACCCATGAAAGGCCAATATCATAGCTGACGCTCTTAGCTGCAGATCCATAGGAAGTTTAGCATATCTGAGATCAGAATAGCAAGAAATGGCTCGGGAATTACACCGGCTAGCCAGTTTAGCAGTTCGGGTAGTAGATTCAGAGGATGATGGGGCTGTAATTGAGAATACATCAGTATTATTCCTGGTTGTAGAGGTAAAAGAATGGTAGTACGAGGACCTAAGTCTGGTACAGTTTAGAGACAATGTTCAGTGGGGTGAAGTATCAACTTTTAAGTTAACTAAAGACGGGGTTTTGAGATACAGAGGTCACCTATGCGTTCCAAATATAGTAGGGCTTCGCCAGTAGATTATGACAAAGGTATATTATTCTTGTTACTCCCTTCATCCAGGTTCGACGAAGATGTACCACGACATAAAAGAGATATACTGGTGTCTTGGAATGAAGAAAGGTGAAGCCGAATTCGTAGCACAGTATCCTAATTGCCAATAGGTAAAAGCTGAATATCAGAAACCTAATGGACTAACTCAGGAGATGACTATACCTATATGGAAATGGGAGGCAATTAATATGGATTTTGTGACAAGACTATCCCGTAGCAGATGCAAATTTGACTCCATTTGGGTCGTTGTTGATAGGTTGACGAAATCAACTCATTTTCAGCCAGTTCGAACCATGTTCTCAGCCAAAGATTACGCCAAATTATATATTAAAGAGATAGTCCGATTGCATGGTGTCCCGACATCTATAATTTTTGACAGAGGGGCACAGTTTACAACTAGATTTTGGCAGTCATTTCAGAAAAGTTTGGGGACACAAGTTAATTTGAGTAAAACTTTTCATCCCCAGACAGACGGCTAGGCAGAGCGCACCATTCAAAGGCTCGAGGATATGTTACGAGCGTGTGTGCTAGATTTTGGAGGAAGTTGGGACGAGCATTTACCCCTTATTGAATTTGCATATAATAACAGTTATCATTCTGCAATTCATATGGCGCCTTATGAGGCCTTATATGGGAGGAAATGTAGGTCCCCCATCGGATGGTTTGAGGTAGGAGAGGCAAAGTTAGTCAAATTTGATATGATCCACCAGTCAGAAGAGAAAGTAAAACTCATCAGAGAGTGGTTACCGATAGCCTAGAGTCGTTAGAGGTCCTACTCTGATGTGTGGCGTAGAGATTTGGAATTTAATTTAGATGATTGGGTATTTCTCAAAGTTTCGCCGATGAAAGGCGTGATGAGATTTGGTAAGAAGGGCAAGCTTAGCCCTAGATTCATTAGGCCGTATCGAATCCTTCGAAGAATAGGCCGAGTGGCATATGAGCTAGAGTTGCCTCCAGAGTTAGAATCTGTTCACCCAATTTTTCACGCGTCTATGTTGCAAAAATGTATAGGGGACTCGAATCGAATTGTTCCGATTAAGGATATTCAGGTTACCGAAGAGTAAGCTTACGAAGAGATGCCAGTTGAAATACTAGATAGACAGGCTCATAGATTGAGGACTAAAGATGTAGCCTTTGTTAAAGTACTATACAGGAACAGAAATACAGAAGAGATGACCTGTGAAGTTGAGGATGACATGAGATCTAGATATCCTTACTTGTTCCAGGATTGACCCAAATTATGTAGTTAAAGTGAGGTCGTTGTTCAGTTATTATTTTACTGCTTATATTACTAGTACTGTTTGGTTGGTTCTCTATATGGTGGAATAGTTGGTTGTAACGTCCTATGAGATGCCTATGTTGGACTTTTCTGTGTTTCAGGTTTCTGGATAGTCCATATTGCATGGGATACTCTACCAAAAATTTTCTAAGTATTAGTCAAAAAGAGTTAACTCCTCAAGCCTGAAGATAACATTCGAGGACGAATGTTCTTAAGGGGGGAGGATGTTACACCCCATAAAATATAATGGTTAGTCGGCATATGCATGAGTTGTGATGAATAAAGAGAGTTTGGCGTGTGTGGAAAAAGCCTCGAAAGCAGGGTCGGGTGAGGCCAGAGCACAAAGGGCCAGAGTGACATGCCAATCGGCCTGCGAGTTGGGTAGCACGGCGCGCCAGGAAGACCAACACACTGAGGGGCGTAGCATGGCAGGTTGGTAGGTGTGTTGGGCAGTGCGGGGTGCCACCCCGCCACTTCCCATGTATATATATATATATAAGCCCTTATTCATTTCATTCATTTGTTAAATGAAACCCACAACTTAAACCAGAGAGGGCATGCAAGTTTCATGGAATTTTTGTCATTTATGCTACCAAATACCATCCAAACGCAAATTAACTTCGGGTAACAAGTCCTAAGCCTACAAAAACCATTTCTATGAAGTTATTTCTCAAAAATTCGCCCGGCATATCAGAACCCCACCGAGTAAAGGTTGTTAGAATTACTCCATACTGGACCTAAACGGCCACACGCATTAGGTAAACATTTCTCCCTTCTGAACTACCGAGAATTGGCGAGTTTTCAGCAGAATTAATCGAAGTTGAAGTTATAGTTAATTTTATTAGAAGATATTGTTAATTTCTGATTGATAGTATTGAAATAGCCTCTTTTTCTTAGGGTGAGGGATGCAAATTGGTGAAACCACTAACTTCAGGATTGAAAGTGTTCGAGTGCCCAAAAATCATCGAATAAGGTATGTTAAGGCTATCCTTTTCGGCAAGTTACGCTCGTCATAAATTTAGTATGACCTGTTTATTTGGCTGGCTACTACAAATAGAATTGAGACGACAGCAATGACGCAGTAACCCTCGTCAGAGTTAACCCTAGCTAGTTTGCTTTTTGCTTATGTCAGTTGGGTTGTTGGATATTATTATCTATAGGGCCATTCTCGTAGGGGCAGTATGATGTATGAAAGGACCAGGTTGAGGCCATGAGGATTGTATTAAGTTATACCAGACTGAGGCCATGAGGGTCATGTTGAGTTACACAAGACTGAGGTCGTGAGGGCCGTATTGAGTTGCACCAGACTGAGGCCGTGAGGGCCGTATGAGTTACACCAAACTGAGGCCGTGAGGGTCGTATTGAGTTATACCAGACTAAGGCCGTGAAGGCCGTATTTAGTTACACCAAACCAAGGCCGTGAGGGCCGTATTGAGTTACAGTATGCCTACAAACCTTTAATAGCTAAACAGGAGGAGCGCGCATTGCTTGTACTTATCGGGGCTTATGGAGGCCTAGGTAGGTTATTCTGTGTTGTCTGTACCTTCCAGGCTTATGGGGGTTCGGCTAGGTTCTTGTTTGTACATATACTTATTAGTTATATTTTTCTAGATTGCGAGATGACTCAGGTTAAACTCTTATCCTTCTTCTTGGTTACTTCAGCTTTTCCAGCTTTCATTCAGTTATTATTTTACCGCCTTACATATTTAGCACATATTATACTGACGCCCATCCTTGGGGCACTACATTACTTTTCTGCAGTTGCGAATAGACGCAATTCAGGACCTTTTTAGTCATCAGCCAGAGATAGCAGTCCAGTCAGCTCCTTTCCTCCGGAATTGATAGTTAGAAAAGGTTTGTTCTTGTGTTGTACAGTTTATGGGTAAGTCGGGATCTTGTCCCGACCATTATTCCACTCTTAGAGGCTTGTAGGCTACAAATTATCAGCTGTTGATTTTGTTGTTGGCCGTGTGGGGCCCATGAATATTTTATTTTATGTGATGGCCATGTGGGGCCTAGTTTAGCTTTTAGTTAGCAGCTTTGTTGGCTATAGCATAGTTATGGTTGCTTGTTTTCATTCAGTTATAATTAGACGGCATGATGGTCTTGTCGGCCTGCATAGGATCTCTGTTATTGTGTAGTTGTTGGTTAGCTGTCTTCTTTTATAGGTGGGGCCGTGTGGGGCCCGGAGGCTGTATTTACAGCCGAGATATAGCTCGTCATTTTTTCGAATTGAGGTGTAGGCGTGCACCAGAGGTGCACAAGTCCAGTCAGGCTAGCTTAGATCCCAGTATGGCACTAGGTGCCAGTCATGCTTTCCAAGATGGGGCGTGACATTGAATATACAAAACCTAGGTTAATGACTGTTGAAAACAAAATAAAAAATTTGAAAATTAATAAAAAGATGATTTTTCCACACTGGGCTAAAAGAGATTTAATTCATCAATTCGAAAATGGAAAGGGACCCAAGCTTGTCTGGGTAGCCAAATCTAACCTTTGACTATTTGGGCAGGTGAAAGTGAGAGCAAAGAAAGGAACCTGGTACATAGACAGTTCATGCTCCAGTCACATGACAGGAATAGTGAAAAACTTTCTGTCACTTACTAGTCACAAAGGTGGAAATGTATCCTTTGAGAATGGAAAAAAGGGAAAAATCATTGGAATAGGAAAAGTTGGAAGATCTATGTCACAAGAAATCGACAACGTGTATTATGTAAAAGGCTTGAAACATAATCTGCTGAGTATTTCTCAAATGTGTAATAAGGGGAATTCTGTCTTATTTACATCAGCGGATTGCATAGTCACCAGTCTGAATACAAGGAACCTGGTTCTCAAAGGGCAGAGGTATAAAAATGTGTACAAGTCAAATATTATGGATCCCATGGGGGAGGAACTTTCCTTCTTGAGTGCATTAATGGATAGTTCTTTGCTCTGGCACAGACGCATGGGTCATGCTAGCTTCTCTCATCTGAACAAGCTTGTAGGAAAGGAACTGGTACTTGGTCTTCCTAAAAGCAAGTTCAAAGATAGTTTGATCTGTGATGCCTACACAAAAGGAAAATATGTGAGATTGTCTTTCAAACCCAAAAAGATAGTCAGCACTACTAGATACCTGCAACTTATTCACATGGACTTGTGTGGTCCAATGAGGGTAACAAGTAGAGGAGGAAAATGATATGTGTTTCTTATTGTGAATGGCTATACAAGGTTCACATGGACATTGTTCTTGGCTTCCAAAGATGAAATATTTGATGTATTCTCTATATTTGCCAAAAAGGTCCAGAAGAAACTAAATCATGTATTGGGAAGCATTAGGTCAGATCACGAAATTGAGTTTGACAACTCAAATTCTTGAATATTGTGCAAACTTAGGCATTGACCATAACTTCTCAGCCCTAAGATCTCCAGAACAAACTGGAGTAGTGGAAAGAAAGAACAGAACCTTGGAGGACATGGCAAAAACAATGTTGATAGCCAGCGGACTACCTTAAGGATATTGGGCGGAGGAAATAAACACAGCTTGCTACCTAATTAATAGGTATTTGATCAGACCACTATTGGACAAAAGTCCTTATGAACTAGTGAAGGAAAGAAAGCTAAATATGACCCATCTTAGGGAATTTGGGTGCAAGTGTTTCATTCATAACAATGGAAAGGATGCATTGGGAAAGTTTGATGCCAGGAGTGATGAGGGAATATTTCTTTGCTACTCTTAGCATAGTAAGGCTTACAAAGTCCTGAATAAGAGAATGATCTATGTTGAATAAAGCGTTCATGTGATCTTCAATGAACAAATGGAAGCATGCAATGGAAGTGTTCAGGAGGATATAGAGGAGATTGATATGGCACCAAGTACAAATTCTGAGGGGGAACCAGGTACACAGGATGAAGGTACTCATGATGAGATGCTAAACACTCCTGCAGTGCAATAATCGAAAAAAGGAGTCAGTCCTAATGCAGCACCAAGTGATATTGTCGAAGCACCAAAACCCACAACCAGTCAAAAATCTTCAGGAGATGAACCTGATTCCTCTTAGGAAACAGAACAACAAGAGATACAAGCAAGATATTGGGAGCATAAAAGTTCCCATTGAATTCACAATATACTTTCTCCATTAGATACTAGAATACATACCCAGTCCAGGTTAAGAAACATTTATGCATTTTCAACTTATTTATCCATGATTGAGCCAAAAAATGTCAAAGAAGCCCTACTGGATACAGACTGGATCATGTCCATACAAGAAGAACTTGGACAATTTGAGCGGAGCAACGTGTTGAACCTGGTTCCTCGCCCCGACAATAGAACAATTATAGGACCTACATAGGTATTCAGAAACAAACTTGATGATCAAGGGATCATTGTTAGGAATAAAGCTAGATTAGTAGTCTAAGGATACAATCAAGAAAAGGGCGAATTATGGTGAGATATTTGCTTATGTAGTACGAATAGAAGTCATAAGAATACTCATTGCATATGCTACCTATATGAGATTCAAATTGTTTCAGATGGATGTTAAGAGTTCCTTCTTAAATGGTCTTTTGCAAGAAGAAGTATATGTGAAGCAACCTCTAGGCTTCGAAGATCACGAGTTTTCCGATCATGTGTACAAGTTAAATAAAGCCTTGTATGGAATTAAAAAAGGCCCAAGAGCATGGTACTATAGACTCTCAATTTTCCTCTTGGGCCATGGGTACAGTAGAGGGAAGGTCGACAAAACCTTATTTATAAGAAGACGAGGCAAAAACGTTCTTATTGTACAGGTTTATGTCGATGACATTATTTTTGGTGCAACAGACCAGGTTCTATGTGATGATTTTAAAAGCTTATGAATAATGAGTTTGAAATAAGCATGACGGGAGAGTTAAACTACTTTCTGGGATTATAGATCAAGCAAACCAAAGAAGGAACCGCAATCCATCAACAGAAGTACATCAAGGAACTGCTAATCAAGTATGACATGGAGAACTCCAAAGTAAATGATACCCCCATTGCGACTACCATTTGGCTAGATGTTGATAAACCTGGTCCAAGAGTTTAGGAGACCAAGTATAGAAGGATTATTCGGTCTCTATTATATCTGACAGCAAGTAGACTAGACATTGTGTTCAGTGTGGGCTTATGTGCAAGGTTCCAAACAAATCTAAAAGAATCTCATCTGAAAGCAGTAAAACGCATTCTAAGGTATCTTAAAGGATCAATGGACCTAGTTCTTTGGTATCCAATTAGTGATTCCTTCAAGCTTATTGGCTACTTAGATGTAGACTATGTTGGTTTCTTGGTCGACAGGAAAAGCACATTTGAAATGGAATATTTCTTGGGACCATGCTTGATATCTTGGGAAACCAAGAAGCAAAATTCAATGGCTTTATCTACCATAGAAGCTGAATATGTCGTAGCTGCATCATGTTATGCCCAGGTATTATGGATCAAATAGAAATTGGAAGATTATGGGATCCACATGGATACAATACCAATTCTATGTGACAATATCAGTGCCACGAATATGGCAAAGAATCCGGTCCACCACAAAAGAACAAAGCACTTTGATGTGCGTCACTATTTCCTGAGAGATAATTTTGAAAAAGGTCATATACTGATGGAATTCTGCAAGACTGAGGATCAGGTGGCTGACATATTTACCAAGGCCCTAGGAAGAGAAGCTTTTGAAAAAATTCATGTGGAACTTGGCCTCCTCCGACTCACCTAATTATGTGTCTCTTGATTTTCCTTTTCTCACTTTTTGACTAGAAAATTGCTTATTCTCATACTAATTTGACATTTTGCATTTTGAATTTTAACTCAGTCTTGCTTCTTTTATTAGGATCACACCTCAGGCAGGCTACAATGTGGGCACAGGTAGGGATGATGTGACCCCTACTTTCTATGCTGCTAAAGTTTGGACCATATACAAGAAAAGATCGCAATGATGACCTGTTCTTCTGACGGTCAAATGGTATGTACCTATACTCCCTCATATATGTTGAAGTTATTGATGGCACAAAAATCACTCTTCACTTGAACCTAGTCTATATTTTCTCATCTATTGAGTGTGTTCACGTTTTGTTTTCCAAAAAAAAGGGGGGTGGGGAAATGTGCTTCATTACTCCTCTTCCCGCCAAAAGTCTGACAACCATTATTCCTTAAACACGTTTCCTTCCTTTCACGTCCCATCCCCATTACCCCTCTACCTGTTCCACTTCCTTAGGCTTCTACTTATAGTCCCTAGGTAGCTAGTCGTTTTTCATCCTCGCCATCTATCTCTCTTGATTTTCCTCTTCCTGCTCCAATTTTTTCTCTCTTTTCCTTCTTCTTTTTCGGATCTTTGCCATGGCTTCCTCCTCTACTACCACCCTTGTTAACCCTGCACTCACTCAGGGGGAACCTAAACTGCACCTGTTGCAGTACTCACTTCCCACCCTACCCCAGACTCTCCTTCGCCTACCCCTACTCCTACCTCTTCCGATCCTGCCCAAGGCATGGGTACGAACTCTCCACCCACTGCACCTCCAATGGGAGGGGTGGAACATTCTGAGGCTAATGAAGATGATGTGCCCTTGAGTAAAAAATATGCACGCCTAAAAATCATCCCCACCTCTAGTGCTCACAAGCACTTGGCTGTAGAACCCATTCCTCCTCCCAAGCGTCAAACCACGACTGTATTTGTAAAAAAGGCTCAAAAATTTGCCGCCCCTACGAGACGAACACAAGGCTTGCCTAAGCAATTAGATGATACTTCTTCCCCTGCTGCTGTGCAACTTGATAGTAGTAATGAGCATGACTCGGACCCAAAGGAACCTGTTCTAAAGAAACACAAGGGAAGTGCCTCCTCCTCAGATCCTTCTCCCCCTGATGCGACTCCTAGTAAGAACATGAATAAATTCCTTGCCATGGGGAAGGAAAATTATTTTGGTTGTCAAAAGGTGTTGAAGGAAAGAGTTATTGACCACTCGATTGCTTCAGAACCAGGAATGGCTAGGCTGATTTCAAAGTTAGGGTCTCAAGGATGGACTCATCTATTTTTTGTTCTCTTCCACGAGTTCATGAGATTGAAGTAGTTCAATTTTATACAAATCTAGAGGTGGTACGTGATGGAGAGGTCAAATCTACGGTGAATGGGGTTGCCGTTACTCTTGATGCGAAGAAGTTAGGTGAAATTCTGGTGATTTCTTGTGCTGGATATGATGCATATGAAGTTCCCAGGACAAAAGATGGTTCCCTCACTACCAGGTTCACCCAAGGGAAGGTTACTACTGGACCTTGTCGCATGTTGAAAGGGGAGATGGGTCATGATCATAAGCTGTTGTTTGAACTGATCAACAAATGTCTACTTCCTCGTACTTAGCGTCGTCATGAGGCTTTCCGCCGTGATTTGGGTTTTATGGGAGCCATTGATAATCAGTAGAAGGTCAATCTTCTTTTTCTCATGATACACCACATTGCTAGGGTGACTGACCCGGCCAGGGGATCTCATGGGCTTGCTTATGGCTTCTTTTTTACTAAGGTTTTTAAGGTACATCATATTCCTTTGTCAACTGGCAAGCTGAGGTCTAAGATGGATTTTTTTGATTTCAAGACGTTGGAGGAGTGCGAACTGGTGCAACCTGTACCAGTTTCAAAGGGAAAGGACCAGTTGGACAAATGCTTCTTGACCTCCAATTGGCTAATGCTAGAGTGGCTGAATTGGAGAATGAAAATGCCTAGCTTAAGCGAGATGTTTTTGCAGCCAATGCTGATATTTCTTCCCTTAAAGATTGACTCATTCTTGAAAAAACCTTGCACAACAGTCGAATTGACAAACTTCTATCCTTGATGGAGAAATCTTAGCCCTCTTCCCTTGCCTCTTTTGCTTGGTTGTCTTGTTGATACTTCTTCTAAGTTTGTTCAATTTCTTTTGTTGTTTAGCCCAGTTCCTTTTTGTTTGTGTGCTGTTGATAACTTTAATGATATATGTTTGAGAATGGGCTGGTTTCATATTGATCTTTTCTTGATATATGTATGATCTTGTGCATCTTAGATGGCACATATCATCTCTTGTTGTTTAAGGCATGTTTTGATCAGTGTTTCCCCAGTGGCCATATGTTATTTTTCTTTTGCATCTGCTAAATGTTGTTATTTTATGTCTTTTCAATGATGTCAATAGGGGGAAGGGGAGAGTTTTGGGTTGTTTAAGGTGGTTGTCATCATCAAAAAAGAAGGAATTTGTTGCATATTAATGTTTTAATGATTGACAAAGTATTCCAGGACTATATTGCATATCAAGATAGACCAGGTACAACTCCTAACTCACACTGCTGTGGATAGCCGAATATCAATCCAGATGCACAAGTGGCATGCGTGACTTCAGTCAATAAGGAATCTGTGTGAAGTAATTAAAAGGAAAACACAATTGGAGTTCAAAAAGGAAGCAAATATCATGCGAGGAGAACAAGGAAAGGAAAATATTGACTTTCCTTCAAAAAACCTTACAGGGATATGGCGGCTAACGAAAAATATAAATAGTGCTTTTCTATTGAAAGAGTTCTTCTACGACAGTCGATCACTTGTAATAGAAAATAAGGGTTTTCATATGACTGTCGAACTTTGGAAGATAGAGTTCTTTTTTATTATTGTTCTCAGGTTTGGATGGGGTTTTTGACTCGAGTTGTGAGTTGAGAAATGCGTCACTAGTTAGAGGTAATTAATGAAGTCATGAGGTACTAGAGGTAGTCCCTTTGATTGTGGAGTTGTAATCTAAAACTTGCTCGTGAGTTGAATAAAATCTTATTCGGTAGGTCGTATTTTTGTTACACCCTTGAGGAAGGAGGTTTTTCATGTTACATCTATGTGTTTAGTACTATTATTGTTTGCACGTGTGATTAAATTGAACCTGGTTCAATATCTTAGATAGCTGGCGGTAATTTCACTATCACAAAAAGGGCATATCTTCTCACTGGTGACCCCTCCCCCTACTTCTACCTCTCCTGGAATCCACCATGATCAACTGCTCACACCTCCTCACTAGGGCATCTGCGTATCTCTGCTTCACATAGTCAAACGATCTCAATCTCGTTTTCTTCATCCACTATGGAGGTCACTATATTTTTTCTCCTAAGCTATCTCTCTTAGTATGCTGACACATCTATCTCAACATCCTCATCTCTGCTACTTTCATTAATTTGAAGATGTGAGTTTTTGACCGGCCAAACACTCCGCCCCATACAACATAGCTGGTCTGACAACCACTCTATAAAACTTATATTTTAGGTGTTGGTGGCATATTCTTATCAAAAAAGACATCGAGTGCAAGCCTCAATTTTTTCCACTATCATTTTTTAAAATCAAAATTTAAAAAATTTGATTTTACTAACACAAAAATCACATCTACTGAAAAATCCAACTTTCAATGGATAATACATCTTTTTAAAATTTTAATTTAAAAAATATAAGCTCAGTTAAAAATCACTGATTTTGACCTAACTCAAAACCTATATGCAAAATTAAAATACTAAAACAAAATAACTCCCCCCCCCCCCAAAAAAAAATATACAATCCTTCTTTAGAAGGCTTTTACCGAAAAAATTATCTTTTTGATTAACGATAAAATTTATAAAAAAATAAAGGCAAGTGAATGAAGGATGTTTAAGCTCATTTATTTCAAACAAATCTCCAAGGAAGGGGGATAATACATGGGTACAAATTTCTCAAAGTAATAGAAAAATACAAGGGAGGAGAAGGCCAAGAGCTTTCTCCTATGGAAATTCTAGGAAAAAAGATGATAAAAAGGTTTCTGGATAGAACTCTAGATTTTCTCTTGCCTTCACTTCTTCTAAGTGGACTCGTTTATAGACCAAACTATTGATTCGTCACCTCGGTGTGAAATAATTGCACACTAGCACTAAAAAAACTATCTAGTTGTATGTGCCAGAGCTCTAACGCTGGCCTCGAGGCAAATTGGAGGCCATGTTGGCACAAGGCTCTAGACAGATTGTTGATATTATTGAGAGTCATTAAGAGGGTGCTACTATTTTAGAATGACCCATCTCCAAGGAAGAACCTTTAGGCTATCCAGTTATGGAACATCCCCAGTTTCACTGATGCAATTACCCATTCAAGTTATATCAGGGATGATCCTCCAAATCAATCTGAGTCGGAGTAAGCTTCTCTCCAATTCTGACTTAACTAGTAGTCATGGTCTGGATTATCCTTTTTATAGACGCAATTTTTATCCTATACAGATAGTCCCCACTTCTCGGGTACCTAATGAAATTTATTTGAAAAGTGGAAGAGTCATCAATAATTCAATCATGTACAACATGTAAACTCGGGTTATTCTAGATACTGGTCATTAATAGAGATGTGAATGATTTCAATAAGTTATTTTACCTTCGTTGCCTCGTTAGAAACCTTATAAAAAACTCAACTGGGATAAAAACCACTAACAAGAAAAAGAGTGCAACACATGTCTCTTGTTTCCTTAGGAACACTTCTACTTCGGAATTGATGAATGACAACCCATTGCTATATGCCATCATCTTCAATTTGATGTGCTTTCATGCTATCCATGATGTGTTCTCGCATGTTCTTGCGTTAATTGGTTCTTGAATGTTAGTCAAAATTGATAGGATCTATACTTAATTGGGTGGGAATAAGCGGTCTTATCGTACTTGATGAGCTGTAGGTTACTACATTCCTTTGGGATAGTATTGGAAAGAATCACTCACTCAATTGTCTAGAATACTTTTATTAAAGGTGAGTGATTATTCTTTCATGGATTTGGACCAATGTTTTGTAATTATTTATGTAAAGATAAGATAATCGCTTGATCGGGGTGTATGGTTTTCATGATTGGTGATCACCAACTATTTATTGAGAAAGAAGTGGTGGATTATTATCTGATCCTTAATGTAGGGGTCGTGGATTAGCATTCGACCTTTTATAAAGGATAATATTGTACCAAGACATTCTTTTGGAGTTATTTCCATTTTCGAGTGCTTTAGGATTAGACATATGGGTTATGTTGGAGAACATTTAACCATAAGGATCAAGCACCATGATTTTTTTCTAAAATATGTTCTGAATTAAGTGAATAGGGATAAAGTATCTGATTCATTTTTTAAGAATACTTAACCATAAGGATCAACCGCAATGAATTTTTTTTGAAACTATATTCTTTATTAAGTGAACAGGATAAATCATCCAGTTCTTTTTGGAGAACACTTAACCATAAGAATCAATGACCATGATTCTTTTTTGAAACTGTGTTCTTTATTGAGTGGTTTGGATAAATCATCTGGTTCATTTTAGAGAAAACTTAATCATAAGAATCAATCACCACGATCTTTGTTTGAAACTATGTTCTTTATTGAGTAACCAGATAAATCATCTCGTTCGTAAGGAAGAAGAGATCAGAAGATGAGCCCGTTTATTCATAAATAAGGGTGCTTTGTTTTGTTTAGGTGCTTTCGGGGAGGACGTTTCGTATCTATTTTTAGGCACAAGATTTTTTTAACCCTCTGGGAGTTGAGTCCACAGACTGCTTCGTGTGGCGATAGCATCAATGATTTAAGTTTGGAGACTGCTTCATTTGGTGATAGTTTTAATGATTTCAGTCCAGAGAGCGCTTTGTTTGGCGAAAGCTTTAAGGATTTGAATCTAGAGACTGCTTCGTTTGGAAATTATTTTAATAATTTGAGTACGGAGACCGCTTCATTCAGCAGAAGATTTAATGATTCGAGTACGGGGACTACTTCATTTGGTGGAAGCTTTTTTCTTTTCTGACATGAGTCAGAGGATTTTGTTCGCAACAGAGACTAATGAGAGAACAAAAC
>JACEIK010000871.1:9827-26083 GCA_018107945.1 Datura stramonium
TCCATCGGGTAGATAAATTAATTTTTTATTTTTTTAATTATACATGACTCTGTTCGTCGGATTGTAAAATTATACCCGGTAAAAATTATTCGCGCGAAAATTACCGACGGCGGATTCGATGGACACTATAGCCGTGTTAAATAATTATATAAGAATTAAATAAAAAATGAAGGAAATGATGGACAAGTCCAATTTCCCCTCGATTTTTGTCGACCGACCCTGTCCATCGGTATCTATCCCTTGGTATTTACATAGTTTTTAGTAGTGAAAAAACCTTTCTATGAAAGTAGTCACAAACTCATTCAAACCCTTGGGAACCGCACCTACCCACCTTCTCTCCATCCACTTTCGGAACTATATGTGAGCAACCACCTACAGCGGATAGGAGGCTAAGTCTGCACTCTCCTCCCCAATCACCCTCATAATTTGGGTGATCTTCCGCACTTCCTCAATAACTCATGTGGGTCCTCATCCACCTTCGTCCTAAGAAACTCAGGTAGGTTCATCCTGAGGAAATCTCACACTCTCGCAGTTTTTGTATTCCCATTCTGGGAAACATGGGTCACTGCCTACTAGTTAGCCTGAGTTGTCATGGCCTATGCTAGCATTTGAAATGCCGCCCTAAACTCAGTGTGAGTGACCTACTAGGGAAAAGGATCACTAGAGCTGGTGGGGCTGACTGATTCCCATGACCATTTCCATTGTCATGACCATTTTTGTGTCCATTTCTCCTTCCATTTACTCGACATGGAGGCATATTTCTGCAGACACATATAGCACGAGTCAGAGGAATAGAGAGGTAGTTCATCGCATGACATAGATAATGAAGAAGGGACATTTTCCTAAAATGTCTTGTTGCCTCTTCCCCATACGTGTGGCACGTTTCACACCATGGAAAAGACTCTACTTAACACGGCTTTCAGAAACCCTAGGACAATCCTAAACCTTTGCTCTGATACAAAGTTTGTCACGACCCGAGCTGAGACATCGGACTGAGATACAGGACCTAGATCCACAAATAGATCTAAGCTAACCCATGGTACATACATAGAATGACCTAAGAGCATAAACAAGTAGAAATTAAAGCATGAATACAAAATAAGAGGAAGTCTGCACTTCATAAGGACCAAAAACGTAAACACAACTCAGCAATGCTAAACTTGTCTGTACATAATAGTCTAAAAAGCCTCTACTAATACGATGAGATGATAGGACAATATCCTCAACTAGCTCACTAGGTTTGAAATTGAAAGTCATGATGAAAACATAAAACTGATAACTTCCCCGGAGGATTAGGACTCACCCAAGCGGGAATAGGACTGAATTGATCGGGAGAGAACTATCGGCAAGGCTAAGATGATCACCCGAACCTATATCATGAGACGATATAGAATAGAGTATGCGATTAGTAGTTTGAATGTATTGAGTATGTAAGGTAAGTAAAACATGAAAATAAAATGATATTATGAAATCATGAGTATAAGTCAAGAAAGTTTATGAGAGTAAGGACTGCATGCTAAAGCCATAAATCTGGCGTATACATATTCATAAGCTATTCATCGTAATCTGAACATAATGACCCAAAGTTTATAAATAGAAATCATATAAATTTTCATGCTTGAAATCGTAGACGAAAGGTCATAAACTAATCAATGGGTCAAATATGCTATATATCATAATATCAAGAGTCTTGAACATAAGTAACTGAAATCATGAGGAACAATACGATACTTGTCATAATCGACAACAATCATGTATGAGCGCATGATGATCCTATGTCTTTCCTACGTGGAGGAAACCCATCCTAAGCCTTATCAGGGCAAAGGAAAAATGAGGTGTGATATCATGGGAGTGCCCGCGGGTGAAGGAAACACTCTCTTGAGAGATCCCAATAAGAATACATCCTATGTTAGTGTGTAGTTCAGAGATCGGGGTCCTTGGAATCCCTGGCCTACTCGGTTCTAGACACTCCTCCCAAAATATGCATATTGCTCATATAATCATATTCTCAAAACATAGCTTAATTATGAATATTGGGAGTCTTCACTCGAAAACATTTCATAAACTGATCTTGCAAGCCCTGGCTAAAATCGTGATAAGCATACCTAACTATGCATGGGCTTTCCTAAGTCATGAAATCATGCATGACTTGTATTATTATGAATTCTCAACTTATGATTCCATGATTCTCAACTTAGAAAACTACCCGTAGTAAATCGCATAAAATTCCTGACTATCAGCTGCAATGACCCATCCAATGAGTCATTGTTGGACTTGATGACTCGTTGGATCCATCCGTAATATTTGGAGTACTGCATGTACTCTACAGATTCCCCTGGCCAATAATTACACAGGAAGAGTCATTATATAAAACAATAAATTATCCCTCCTCCTGTCATGACCATTGCCTTGCCTGCATTATTTTTTAAATCCTTCCAACGGATCCATACCATCGGTCATTACATACCACTACGAGTCATGGTATCCATCTGTCGTCTCTGAACAAAACTTTGACCCCTCACTGAACTCCACTTGACGACCCCTTAGAACGACCCGTTGAATGAATTAACGAGTCATTTCTAGACCTATGATTTATGGGAGGTCTTGACTGAAGGCTTACAATGAGGAACTTTATGGGTTGTTTCCAACAACGTCTTATTCTTTGAGTCGTTTTGTGACTTTATGCAAGTTTTCCTATTTTCTCTGATTCAACCCTTGGGTTTTATCTTTGGGACTTTAGAGTGTTACATTATCTCCCCCTTGGTAACATTCATCCTCGAATGTAGATTAATCATACTGAAAGGCTGGGGAAGGAACTGTAATCCCAAAACTGTGCAACAATAGATGAAAACTAACGGGCGACTGACTCCGGACTGATATACATGATTTAACTGTATTCATGAAACATATATACATGCAACAACGTGAAAGAAACTAAGATATATGAACTTGACTTGATACTCAATAGAGTACTAAGGAGAAAACTGACACCTCATGCTGGAACTGAGCCGGAAGGGAAAAGATGCGGGTATCTAGCCCTCATATATGCTTCGGATTCCCGTAGCTCCCTCAATTAGCTAATTCCTCCATAAATCTTTTACCGAAACTACTTCCTTATTTCTCAGCTTTTGAATCCGACGATCCAGGATCTCAATCAAAACCTCCTCATAAGTAAGGCTATCTTTCACACCTATGTTGTCCACCAGAACAACTAAGGTGGATCTCCAATTCACTTCTTCAGTAGAGATACATGGAAAACTGGGTGCACCAAAGCTGACTCTGCTGGTAGATTCAACTCATATGCCACCTTGCAGACTCACCTCAGAATCCTATAAGGACAAAAATTTTAGGGACTAATCTTCCCTTTCTTATAGAAACTCATCACCGACTTCATGGGAGATACCTTTAAAAACAGCCAAACGTCAACCTCAAACTCATCTCTCTCCTGCTAACATCCGCATAAGATTTTCGACGACTCTGAGCTATTTTCAGACTTCCTCTAATTAGTTGACCTTTTCAATAGCCTCATGAATTAAATTTGGTCTGATTAATAAGGGCTCACCTACCTTGAATCATTCAATAGGTGACCTAAACCTCCGCCTGTAAAGAGCCTAAACAGAGCCATCCGAATGCTAGAGTGGTAGCTATTATTGTAGGAAAACTCGATGAGACGCAAGTGATCATCCCAAATACCCTTGAAATCAATTACACACTCTCTCAATATATCCTCAAGAGTCTGAATGGTACACTCGGCCTGACCATCTGTCTTCGGGTGAAAAGCTGTGCTAAGTTCACCTATGTACCAAGGCCTCTTTAAAATGACCTCCAAAACTGAGAGGTTAATTGAGTAGCCCTATTTGAGATGATGGACAAAGGAACTCCGTGTAACTGAACTAACTCTTGAATGTACAACCTAGCATAATCCTCAACTGAATCAGTAGTTTTGATAGGTAAGAAATGGGTTGATTTGGTCAACCTGTCCATAATTACCCATACAGAGTCATACTATCGATAGGTACGAGGAAAGCCTATAATGAAGTCCATATTGATCATTTCCCACTTTTGAGTAGGAATACTAATATCCTGAAGCATACCTCCAGGTCTCTGATGCTCAACCTTCACCTATTGGCAATTCAGACACTTAGCCACAAACTCCGCTATGTCCTTTTTCATGCCATTCCATCAATAGACTTCTCGTAGATCATGATATATCTTGGTGGCACCTGGTTGGATAGAGTACAGAGAGCCATGAGCCTCGCTTAACATCCACACTCTCAAGTCATCTACAACCGGTACACACAATTGGCCCTAATATCAGAGTACACCATCTATCCCTTGGGAGAAAACCTCCACTTTCTGATTCCAAAAAGCTTCCTTCATCTTCACTAGGATAGAATCATCATCTTGCCTAGCTTTGACTTCCTTTACCAATGAAGATTCTGACCTATGCTTAATGATAACACCACCATCCATCGAATCTATAAGGAGAACCCCTAAACAACCAAGCTTATGGACATCCTTCACCAACTCCTTTCTCCCATTCTTGACATGAGACACACTGTCCATGGACAGCCTACTAAGAACATCCGCCACTACATTAGCCTTGCTCGGATGATAAAGGACACTTATATTATAGTGCCTGAGAAGTTCTAGCTATCTCCTTTGCCTCAAATTCAAGTCCTTCTGAGTAAATACCTACTGAAGGCTTTTTTGGTCCATGAACACATCCACATGCACCCTATACAAGTAGTGCCTCCAAACCATCAAAGCAAACACCACAACTACCAAATCTACGTCATACGTCGGGTAATTCTTATGAGTCTTTTGTTGTTTAGAGGCATATGCAATGACCTTACCATGCTACATTAACACACAATAGAGACCAACCCTTGAGGCATCATAATACACAACAGAACCATCCCTACACTCTAGTAGGGTCAGTACTGGGGCTAAAGTGAGTCGAGCCTTTAACTCCTGAAAACTATTCTCACAAGCATCCGACAACTAAAATTTGACCTTCTTCTTGGTCAACTTAGTCAACAGTGATGCAATGGATGAAAATCCCTCTAAAAACCTCCTGTAGTAGCTAGCTAAACCCAAAAATCTCCTAATATATGTCAGACAGGTCTAGGCTAATTCTTTACTGCTTCTATCTTTTGAGAGTCCACCTCCTCACATTGCTAGAAACTACATGGCACAAAAATTCTACTGTGTTTAGCCAAAAATCACAGTTGCTGAATTTAGCAAATAGTCGGCTCTCCTTGAGAGTCCACAACACGATCCTCAAATGAGCGGCCTGTTCCTCCTCGCTCTAAGAGTATATGAGGATATTGTCTATGAAGACAATCATAAACATATCCAAATACTGCTTGAACACACTATTCATCAAGCTGTCGGAGTATTCTTTAGTCCAGCAACATAACTACAAAGTTAGAGTGACCATACTGAGTCCTGAAGGCTGTCTTCGGTATGTCACTCACTCTGACTTTGAGCTGGTGGCAGTCGGATCTAAGGTCTATCTTAAAAAACACTTAGCACCCTGAAGCTGGTCAAATAGGTCATCAATCACGGGAAGGGGATATTTATTCTTTATCATGACCTTGTTCAACTACCGATAATCAATGCACATCCTAAGGGTACCATCCTTCTTCCGAATAAAGAGAATTTGAGCCCCCCATGAGGATTTACTAGGCCAGATGAAACCCTTATTTAAGAAATCCTTCAACTGCTCTTTCAACTCCTTTAGCTCGGCTGAAGTAATTCTATAAGGAGGATGGATATAGGGTGCGTACCAGGGAGAAGGTCGATACCGAAGTTAATCTCCCACTCATGAGGGACTCCTGGCAGATCATCTAGGAACTCCTTCAGATACTCACATACAATAGGGACAAACTGAAGAGTCGGGGTCTCAGACGTAGAATCCTAGACCCGAACTAGGTGATACATGCAGCCTTTGGAAATCATCTTCATGGACTTGAGGTAGGAACAAATCGACCTACATGCACCGATGAACTACCCTTCCACTCTAGGACTAACTCACATAGAAATCAAAACTCTACTTCGCGGGTTCTACAATTAACAGAGGCATAACATGCATGTAACTAATCCATACAAAAAATAACATTGAAATTGGTCATATATAACTCCACTAAATCGGCTGAGGTGACCTTTTGAAGAATCATGACAGGGCAATTTCTGTAAACCCGTTGAGCTAAAACTGACTCACTGTCAAGGGTAGAGACTAAGAAGTATTCTGATAGGATTTCAGGACTGAATCTAAAACTAATAGCAACATAAAGTGTCACGAAAGATAAAGTAGCCCCTGGATCTAATAATGTATACACATCAAAATGGAATACTCATAACATACTAGTGACCACATTGGGAGAGAGACCTCCTGGTTTTGTTGAGAAGATAGGGCATAGAACTTGTTCAAACGTTGTCCGCCACCTACACTAGAAGAGGTGTCCCGCTGAGGTAGGCTAGCTCTAGGAGATGCTAAAGTGGTTGCTAGGGCATGACCTCTACTATCCCCCTGCCTAGTTGAAGGACAATCTCTGAGCATAAGTTTGAGCTCCCCACACTCGAAATAACCATCAGTACGAACAAAGAACTCGCCGGGCTGCTTCCTGCCACACTTCTGATAAGTTGGAAAAGTGTGCTGCTCTGACCCTAAAGCCAGATGCTCTTCCTCTCTAATCTCCTCATGGTATTGATGGAATTCTAGCCGATGAGGGAGCTGGGGCTGATGACCTCTGGTAGAACAAAAGTCGATGTCCACCACCAAATCTCTGTTGAAAGTGCCCATGACTCCATGTCCTGGCCTTCTTGGCCTCCCTCTTCTTCTCCTTCATATTCTTCACGTCTATCAACTAGGCATATATCATCAGTCGGGAGAAATCTATATCGTTAATCGACTTGGAGGTCCTGCACTCCTTGACTAGTGAATCTGCTACTCCATTCACAAACTTGCTCATATGAGCTCTTGGACCAGCAACCATCTCCGGTGCGTACTTGGACAATCGAGTAAACTCCAAAGAATACTCTTAGACAATTTTGTTGTTCTTCTTTAGATTGACGAGCTCAGCTGCCTTTTCCTCTCTCAACTCCCTAGGAAAGAACCTGTCCAATAAAGCAGTCACAAACTCATCCCAATCCACGGAAACTTCACCCACTCCCCTAGTCTCATTCCACTATCAAAACCATATGTGAGCGACCCCCTTCAGCTGATAGGAGGCTTAGTCTGCATTCTCCTTCCCAGTCACCACCATAATTTGGGTGATCTTCTGCCATTTCTCAATGAACTCGTGTGGGTCCTCATCCACTTATGACCCAAGAAACTCAGATAGGTTCATCCTGAGAAAATCTCGCACTCTCTCTGTTGTTGCATTCCCATTCTGGGGAACATGGACCACTTCCTACTAGTTAACTTTAGTTTTCATAGCCTGTGCTAATATCTAAATATCCACCCTGAACTCGGCGTGATTGACCTACTTGGGCAAATGATCTGCTGGAGATGGCTAATTCCCATATCCATTTCCATTGTGATGACCATTTCCTTTGCCATTTCTCCTTCCATTTACTCAGCATGGAGGCATATTTCTGTAACGCATATAGCATGAGTTAGAGGGATAGAGATGTTGTTCATCGGATGACATAGATCATGAAAAAGGGAAATTTTTCAAAAATATCTTGTGGCCTATTCCCTATAAGAATAGTGCGCTTCACACCCATGGAAAATACTTTAACTTAACGTGGCATTTAGACATCGTAGGACACTCCTAAACCTTTGCTCTAATATCAAGTTTGTCATGACCAGTGCTAAGATCCTGGACCGAGACACGGGATCTAGAACCATGAATGGCTCCAAGCTAACCCATGGTACATACATAGGATGACTTATGGGCATAAACAAGCACAAATTAAAGCATGAATATAAAAAATGTGGAAGTCTACATTTCATAAGGACAAAAAACGTAACACAACTCAACAACTCTAAACTTGTCTATACATGATAGTCTGAAATGCCTTTACTACTACAACGAGTTGATAGGAAAACACCCCCAACTAGATCATTAGGTTTGAAATTTAAAGTCATGGTGAAAACATAAAACTGATAATGTCCCCGAAGGATGAAGATTCACCCAATCAGGAATAGGACTGAACTGATCAGGAGCGAGTTATCGACGAGGCTAAGCTGGATGACCCGAAGCTATATCATGAGATATTATAGCATAGAGTATGCGGTCAATACTTTGAATGTAGTGAGTATATAAGGTAAGTAAAACATGCTAATAAAATGATATTCTCAAATCGTGAGTACAAGTCAAGAAAGTTTATGATAGTAAGGACTATATGCTAAAGCCATAAATCTGACGTATACATATTCATAAGCTATTCATCGTGATCTGAATATTATGACCCAAAGTTTAGAAATAAAAATCATATAAATTATCATGCTTGAAATGGTAGAAAAAAGCTCATAAACTGATCAATGGGTTAAATATGCTATAAAACAGAATATCATGAGTCCTGAACATGAGTAACTGAAATCATGAGGAACAATGAGAGACTCGTCATACTCTACAACCGTTATGTATGAGGGATGATGATAGCATGTCAGGCCAACGTAGAGGAGAGCTACCCTAAGTCTTGTCATAGCAAAGGACGAATGAGGTGTGGTATCAAGGGTGTGCCCTTAGACGGGGAAACCACTCTCTTGAGAGGTCCCAATAAGAATACATCCTACGTTGGCGCGTAGTTCAGAGATGGAGGTCCTCAGAATTCCTGGCCTTCTCGGTGCTAAACACTACTCCCAAAAAAATTATATTGTTCATATAATCATATTCTCAAAACATAGCTTATATCTAAATAGCATTTATATGGGTATCGGTGTCAGGATATGGGTAAATTTACACAAATTGATATATACATTGATGATATTCCAAAACTTGTGATTTGATTGATTTACTGGGACTTATGCACTACGTGAGACTTGATTGTGACTTGAAGATCCTTGATTTCAGTGGTTGGTTGATGAACTTATGCTATTCATACATACTCATACTACTCTTTTGTTGTATGATGATTATCGACTAACAGTTCCCATTGAGTTATTTTGTAAAATTTCATACTCTTGTGATGTTGATAGAAAATGGTTCTAGCATGTGTTATTGTCGATGGAAAATGATTTAAATATGTGTTATTGTTGATGGAAAATGGTTTTTGCATGTGTTATTGCCGATGGGAAATAGTTTTGGCGTATATTACTGTCGATGGGAAATGATTCTGACGTGTGTTATTGCCAATAAAAAATGGTTCTAATAGGTAAAATGGTTTCAATAGGTATATGGACCTCACAAGTCCCCCATGGGTCTCTATTATTCATAGAGGAAGTGGGTATATACATTTTCATGGACAATTCATTGCATTGCATTATATTTCATCTTCATTACATTTCATATTGAGTTGAGTGTTGAAGTGGTGAAATGGTTGTGATATTGATTTGACTCATTGCATTTGAGATTCATTGTGATATAATTAGCAGTGTAGCTGATATGGTGACTATATTGATGTATATTGTGATATCATCAGTAGTGTAACTGACTTCAAATAATATATGTTTAATTTGTTTCATGGTTAGATATTAAATCCATAAAATCTTGTTGAGGTGGACTATTATTATTGTACTTTTACAACTGCTGAAAATGAATTGTTAGGATTATATCTCTTCATCACTTCTAGAAAGGGTTAGCTATCAAAGTTTGCTAAGTACACGTGTTTTTCATACTCACCCTATACTTGTTGCATCATTTTGCATGCAGGAACTGAATCAAGTTCTGATGGTACTTGAGTTGCTACACGGTTTAGGGTATGTTGCGATTAGAGTTCAGGGTAAGCTGCTTTCTCTTACAGTACTGAATTCTAGAGACTTCTAGTTTTATTTCCCTTCTTATTTCTTTCTTCAGATTTGTTTGGTGTTCGTAGATGCTCTTGTACTAGTATAACCAGGTCTTGGGGTTATTTTTGATCTTAGACTTATTTATTCTGCTGTTATAAGAGTTAGTTTCTTATTTTATATTAGTTTTGTATTATTTAAATTATTAATTATTCAATAAAGAAATGGGGTTCTCCTATGGGTATGGTGGGTGTTGTCATGATTCAATGCGATTTTAGGTCGTGAAAGTTAGTGAAGGTATATTGAACAAAAAGTGAAGGGGTTTGTTCATGTGAGGGGCTTTATAATGACAGACGTAGCGGAGAAGGCACTGGAGTTCTATGCTCGGCTATAAGAGATAGGGTAGGGGCTACTAGTTACACAACCCTGCATAATAAATAAGCAATGGGTGAGGAATATCTACGCCGACCTCCCCACAGTTAACTAGTCCCTCCCTAACCTGTTCATTTATATTCGGTTGGTGACCTTCAGTATCAGTATTGCCTACATCAATGAGGTGCGGAGGTTTCTCAATCCTTTAGTGATCGAGCTCAGGGTTAGGGACATGGACAACAATTGGCAGTGGCTCATTAATACATTAGTGGTAGAGAATAAGATAGCATAGACTAATTGGGGCATCACCTACATCGACAAAAAGGGAACTTATTTCACTGTGGAGGCTCAGAGGTGGCGAACCTTATATCCTGATGCATCTGCCCCTCTACCAATGTTAGCGACATGACCTACCATAGTGCCTTGGGTGGTGGCTTGTATTTTAGATCACGTGCCAGTCAATATAGGATCACAAATTGTGGAGGAGTGGAGGTATTTTATTGTAAGGAGTGTCTCGAGTCTTCTATTTCCCTCCCTTATTATTATGTCCTATGAGCGGGCAGGAGTGCCTAAGGAGAAGGGAGATGACATGATAGAGTGCGACATTCCCTTCGATCCTTTAAGGGTGAAGAGTGCTCCTAGGAGGGGCAGGAAGAAGAGGAAGGTAGACTCAAATGACGAAGGCAGCAAGGGACTGGGTGGTAGTGGGGCTGGTCCCTCTAGACCTTCTGGCCCCTTTGAGTTGATGGAGTCAGAGATGGCCTTCATGAGAGAGTACTGTTGGGTGATGTGGCCTGACTACCTCAGGGGGGTATATCATTCAGTGTAGCTACCGCAAACCTTGAGGGTTTACAAAGGGCTATTGCATCCCTAACCCAGGCCTATTTTGAGCTCAGGGTGGAATTGGAGGCATAGAAGAAGAAGCGACACTCTTGGGACAAAATGTTCATATGTATGTGGAAGGGGGTAAAGAAGATCCTCCAGACCCTCTCTCCCTGCTCTAGGATGCCCAAAGTATTTAAGGAAGATGCCCAATAGTTCTCCTTCCTTAGTGTTTTCGAAGATGAGTAGGCTGGTGAGCCATATGATGGCAGTGATGAGGCATCTAGTTAGGTGTTGTCCCAATATATCTCCCTTACTCAGTAACCTCAATTTATCTTGTTTGTTGCCCTGGTGGGGCTTATGTTGAACAAATTTGTTTTTCCCTTTCCTGTTTTTAGATAGTTGTTTTTAATTGGTAACTTCATTTTAATGCTAATGTAGGGGTGCCCATGAGTGGCATTCGATAGACAACTGCCGTTGTTTTGGCCCCATTATCTTACTTATTTATATTATTCCATATTTCACATACTTTATGATCCTTTTGTATCCTTTGGAGTGATTATGAAATTTCCCCACTAGATCATATTTAAGTCCTGTTTTGTTGCAGCCGATGCCTTCTGCTGCAGCGATTGCACCACGGCAAACCTTGTTTTGCTATAGAGGGTCAAACACAGTGGTCCCTTCTCACTGCAACGAACCCCATTCGGAAGAATATAAGTATTGGGCTTCTTGCTTTTTATAACGACCCTACCCCTGAGTCGCCAATATTACGCTCACACAATCTCATTCAACACCTTACTATGTTTTAGATCATTAGATGCCAATTCGAACTTTTCCAGATACCAATTGGATCCATTGAGATACCAATTGGAATTTTCAGATATTAATTGGACTCAACCTAGGAAAATAACACACTAGGACAACATGATAGGAAGGAAAATAGTGAAAACTTCGTAGATGCCTCGTAGATTCCAATGGTTTACATGTGGATGTCTACACACCAATTCGCAGGACTCTACTCGGCATTTCTCTTTTACGTGTGAGACCAGTAACCTAAAGCTCTGAGACTAACTTGACACAACCCAATTTGACAGATCTGGCGGGAACCTACTCGACTCTAAACCGATAAGAGAACCCCTTTAGATGAATTAATTTCATAAGAAAATATCTCCTTAATAACAACTACAATTTCCGATACAACACCATTTTACAATCAATATTCTACAATTTCATTTTTTAAAAATGCTAACAATAACTACCAAGGACCTAAGTCTAGACGCGTACAAGAGCTTTAACTTGAATAATGACAACAAAAGACATAGTTTTTCCCTAGGAAAGAACTGTTGAAACTAATGTAGTGCATTGCTACTTCAATTATGAAACTTCATTACCTACCAATCTACACTCAAAAAATCGCAGCAAGAGTTGTATCAGTATACTATACGTACTGGTAAGCATCACTTGTCGATTAAGATAAGTTCACACAATGTATTATAAAATTAATATCAATAGGTAATAATTAAATAAAATAATAAAAAATAAACCATTCAATAATTGGTGTAATCTATCCCTAACCCGTTAAACAAACAAAAATATCCTAGAATTCTGTTAAGCCTTTAGCTATAGGCTGAACCTAGTATTCTAGATCACCACCACTACAGCGGCACTCCAACCACTATGGTGGTCTCACTGCAACGGAAATGCTATTGTTGTAGTAGTACCCCTTGTTAGCCAATAGCTCGGTAAGAATATGACACCTCTACCTTCTAAAATATTTATCTCATTATTATATCACCTCCACACAATCATATTTACACACCTATTTCTAGATAAAATTTATCATTATCATGCCTTTCTAAATCGATAACTCTCAGACGTTAACATCATTACTATTCAAATTATCTTTACTAATACACAATACCCATGATCAGTCCTCACTCATCTAATCATTAATTCATATATGGTGTCCTAACCCAAACCCTTTTTACAGGTTATCTCAATCGTTAGGAGCAACCCAAATAATAGAGTTTATTACATACTCATCAAATATTAACAATGAATAATTAATAGTACTCACACACAAAAATCATATTCAACAGTTTATATGGTTTCCTTTTGGAAGTATAAGTCAACTAAGATAGAAATCAACGTACATCACAGATATCTTGCCACCATAAGACAAATCAATTCAACTCAATGGAATCATGTCCATACTAAAGTACGACTGAATAGCCCTATACGTCATTGGTCTCATTTTCTTATCAAACTTGATCACATATTAACCACACATTGGTCTCATATATGTGCACATATCAATCCCATATCTATCACACATCTGTACATACATTCCAGATGATCTGATGTTTGTCCTTCTAGTCATGACTTGTAAGGGATTCTAGACATCTATGTACCAAACTAGCATAGTACTCGCTCCCACCCTTCTTCTCATCCAGATGCTCTCCTCTTTCACGAGCTCAAATCATAACCTCTTGCTCGAATGCTCACCTTGAGCACAAGCCACTCATATTATTATTCGCTCGCCCAGATGCTCACCTCAGACACAAGCCACTCGTCTCACAGTAATGGTATGTCACTCAGTTATCGCACTCATAGCTGCTTGTCTGGATGCTTTCCTCGGACATGAGCCTCTCATCTTAAGATAATGGTGTATTGTCCAATCATTACTAGAATATACTAATATGTTCTCAAAATCATTTATTATATGAAATAACTCATAAATTGTTTTCACGGTATTTACAAATTGCCTAGCATTAACTCACAAAGCAGTGTCAAATCATGATAATCAATATGACAAAACTAGTAGGTACAATCATGTGATCTCAATTATTTATCAATTAAATCATGATAGTCATGGCTGTACAAGAAATTACCCATTCAGTACTCCTATATATATATGTATATATATCATGAATTATTACACTAATATTGTGATTTTCATTTTAAAGTGATTTTACTCGGGGCGTATTATCATCCCTATCATAACAATATCTCAGTAGCAACTAACACAAAAAACAGGATATTTATTCTTTTTCAAACTTAGCTTGAAATTCATAATCAACTAGCCATGGGTCTACGTTGATACCTGTTCTTTCTTCCTTCAAATTCACTTTTAAAATAAATGATCCTTACTACTAATCATTTCTTCACAACAACAACGAGAATACAATCAAGAATATACCCATTCATAATACACATGGCCTAACCCTTAAACCTCCACCCCGTTTCTTTAGTATAATACTTAAATCATTTTATAGACATGTTATCACAAAATAAATCTATTCTCTCACATTAGACTTAATCTGTTTATGACTTTTTATATGTATAAAATATTTATATCCATCAATTTCACACACGTAAAGAATTCACCAATCAAAGTCTAACTCAAAGTAAGCCATAACCAACCCAGATGCCAAGTTGGTTCTATATAATTACTGGAGTTTCATTTTCTTCCTAATTCTAGCATTCCTAAATAAAGTCATTGGGGAGGAAGGCGGAATCTCATTCTTTTTGAGCCACCCAGTTAATTTAATGGTGAAATGTCTAAATTTTATCCCTGGGGTGTTTTTAATAATCAATCCTTGTTAGAATAGAAAGTGGTCATAAATTTAACTTAAATACAGGTTTCATGATTTGCCTCATTCCGCTGCAGCGATCCCTCCCTCACTGTAGCGGTCTTGCTATAGGGAAGGACTGCCCACTATAACGATTCTACCTGTTTGGCCCACTTAAATATTAAAATTTTTATTTTTCTTGGATTCGCCCACCATTTATACTGTTGATTCAGAAAACAAAATTACATAATCTAGACCATCTAATCTGAGATAAATCGTATTTGATAATGCAATCTTAACCAGATTTTCCATTAATTAATTCTATAACTCTGAAGTTTCTTGTTACACCCCGGAATTTTTTTTGATGATTATTTGATGATTATATGTCATATTAAGGGAATTATGGGTCGTATGTTGTCTGTAGGTGAGGAGGGAAACATGTGCAAAGGGAAAAGCGAAGAGTATGTGAAGTTTGTAAANTAGGTGAGGAGGGAAACATGTGCAAAGGGAAAAGCGAAGAGTATGTGAAGTTTGTAAATAAGGGTTAACTTTAAATGGACATATCTCCAAATATATAATGATTCAGAGGCCCTATATCCTATCAAATGAAAGATATTTGAGTCTAGTTTACAGTGAAAAAAGTCTATCGTCAATCGGAGTTCGAAGTAAAAAGTTATTCTCGTTTGAAGACAGCTCCGTCGGCTATAAAAGCGCCCATGCGCGCGGTGCTGAGACAGGGAGGCAGAAGGCGCGCGCGTGCGCGCGAGGGCACGTCTCATGGGCTCCGCACGCGGGCACTGCCCAGCTTGCCTATATGAAGTAATTTTGAGCTAAAAAGCTCATTTCTACTCTGTTTCAACTAATTTTTTTTCAAAATTCGCAGAATTAAGAGCTATATGCAATGGTGAAAAGATATCCCAGGTAAGAAACTTCACTCTTGTCTCTTTTGGGCTTTGAAAAGAGAACCTTGGAAGGAAGTCATGACTTGTTGTTGTNGTAGGCGCGCGCGCGCGAGGGCACGTCGCACGGGCGCCGCACGCGGGCACCCGCCAACCTGCCTATATGAAGTAATTTTGAGCTAAAAAGCTCATTTCTACTCCGTTTCACTTCATTTTTTTTTCAAAATTCACATAATTAAGAGCTCCATCCAATGGTGATAACAAACCCCAGGTAATAAATTGTATGGATAGGTCAAATTTCCTTATAGTTCAATCTTGGAAATGGTTTCTTATGTTGTGAGCTTCTAATTGTCGAGTTGCTGCATTTTTGGCTGCCAAGATGCTGCGTTTTTGTGGAGTAGGGAGGTGAAGTTCTACCTCCATATTGGTGAGAGTTGAGTACAAAATGAGGTGGTGTTTTTACTCTTTAAATTATCATGAATTAACAAGTTATGATGGAAGTGAAATTGGAACTTATGTGTTGCGTGGGTGTGTGTTGTTTTTGCGGTTTGGCAGAATGGTTGTTACATTTTTGGAATGGAATTTAGCTGAATAGGAACCCCATATGGGCAGGGGATATACACAAGTGAAAGGTAAGTGTTCCTACTTGGTTTATCCGCTCAAATTCGCAAGCTAAAGTAAGGAAATGACATA
>JACEIK010000871.1:27906-66487 GCA_018107945.1 Datura stramonium
TGCTTGTAAGTCTTCTAAAATTCTTATGTTGGCTAAACCTCCTGAAGGTCCGTCGAGTCACTGAGTTGACATGTTTGTATATAATTTGACAGCTTTACGTAATATATGTGCATATTTTCTAATTTTACATGGTATATGTGCTCACTTGTATTTATATGTTATTAAAGAGACCAATTACGACCACAGATTAAGCATTTGTCATTTCAATGCTACACATGTTATATTGACTCAGTATAAGCTTTATCGAAACCATTAATGATTATGATTAAGAATGTTTTTATTTTACCCTGGTATTGCACACCGACTGGAGATGTTTTTATTTTACCTCGGTATTGCACACCGGCTGGAGATGTTTTTATTTTACCCGGGTAGTGCACACCGGCTGGAGATGTTTTTATTTTACCCCGGTATTGCACACCGGCTGGAGATATTTTTATTTTACCCCAGTGTGGTACACTGGCTGGATAAATTTTATATATGGATTTACGGTTGGCTGGTCGCTGGCATTACAGTTATAGTTTCTTTATTGTGCATTTCTTATTTGTATTTTCATCTTTTTACAGAGTTATTATCAGGTTTTAGTTTCTAGGATTCCAGGTTGTTACCATTCCTTATTCCGGGTTCAGTTATCTTGAGCTCCGTTATGTTATAGTAAGTTCATATTAATTACAGGTCGCAGAGTTCCAAGTTATATTTATCCTTTACATGTTTATGTGCTAAGTTAGTTATTATAGGATTGTTATCTCATTGTTACAGTTTTAGCCTTACATACTAGTACATTTCATTCGTACTGACGTCCCCTTGCCTTGGGACTTGCGTTCGTGCCGCAGGTGCAGGTAGAGGTTAGGATGGCCATTTGAGTAGCAGTTCGTGAGATCAACGGATGGTTGGTATGGTCCTTTCTTCCTGGAGCTAGGGCCTAGTTATTTATGCTTGAGTTTTGAGATACGGTTATGGGTAGGTTGGAGCCTTGTTCCGACCATCAGTCAGTTACTCTTTAGAGGCTTTGTGGACTTAGTGTGTACAACGGTATTCAGTTTGTGGCCTTGTCGGCTTTTTTTGTTTAGTTTAGCTTACTCATAGCCTTGTTTGTATTTCAGTTGTTTACCCTATATTGTTGAGACATTATGGGTCCAGTTTGTGCTCCAGTTGATTGTGACAGGTGGCCTTGACGGCCTAAGTGTTACAGTTACAGATGTCATATAGCTGGCTTTCCAGTCAATCAGGTATGGGGAGCCAGTCGCCTCCCCCCCCTTAGTTATGGGGCATGACATTTCTTATCTTTTAATTCAGAATAAAATATTTCTAGTATTCTAAAATAGTCCTTTATTTTAGTCTTAAGTAAAAAAGATGTTATGTAATATTGAAGAACAGATCCAAATTTAGACAAATTTAATAACTTGGGTTTGTGATAGTATGTAAAATACATATGCTTGTGACAAGTAGGATAAATCCCTTTGAAAAAATTTTAAATTCCTACTCTCGTGTCAGAGAATTTTCATAGCGGTAGAACAGGTTGTTATAATAACTAGTGCTCGATATATTTTCTAAATTGTTTTCCTATTTTTTGTTTGCAGTTTGCTCATATTTTTCTGTGTTTCCTATGTTATATTTGTTATTTTTAAAAATCTTTATTCTGATTATCTATGATACTCTTCCTTAATTCTAATTGACAATTATTACTGGTTCATATCCCATTCTAGAAAGTTGAACTGGTCATAGGTGAGTGGGAGCTTCCGCAAGCCATAAATTAAGGGGGAGCATCCACAGGGAGAGCAAACATCTACATACTCAAGGAACTTAAAAGATCATACATTCTCTCTTTTAAAATCATCATAACAAATGAGGGAGATTGTTAGCCTTGATACGTCATAAATATTTTAATGATGACATTTAACAAAACTCTTGTTTGCAGGAATCAAAGGAAAATTCTACTCCAACAATAGGATAACCCATCAATAACTGTAGATATAAAAGGAAACAAATCAAGAGAACATCTTAAGAAGGAATCAAAGGAGGAATATAAATAACAAATGAGATTCTAGTTGGCAAATGGAAGCACCTGTCAGCGGTAGCAACTATTGAAGGAAACAAATAAGTTGAACATCTCAAGAAGGCAAGTAAACTTATCAAGATAACTCAACATGTTATCAGGGATGATATAAGGAAATAAATCAATCATGCTTCTCCAGAAGGCAAGTCAACTCAGCAAATTATCATAGCTGGAATCAAGCAAAGCTCAACGATTGCTCAAGATTCACAAGAAGGAAATAATCTCATCATATCAGGAAGACTGACATATCAAGCTCTCTATGTTAAGAAATAGATAAAAAGGAGCAAAGACAATCAAGATCTCAATTATGACATTGCCCATATGTGATTGAAAAAATTTCTTGAGTTACCCTAGAGCATAAAATCTTAGGTCAAGAAAATTGATCTCTTGCCTTTTTCAAGTGTCCACTAAAGATGACTTAAAGATGTCTTTCTCTAGATGAAATGTTTGCAACTTTACTTGAGATATCCTAATTACTTTTGTATCTTACTCACTTACTATAATTTGTAATAGTTACTATTACAAATAAAAAATAAGAGATCAGGTATACACACAAGTAGAGGCTGTGACCAATCAACGAACTAAAATCAATCTGATTCAATCAAGTGTTTAAGACAAACTTTCTATATCAATACACCTCAAAGCTCTAAAGAAACCCTTGTAACCCAAGAAAATTGGTGTAACACCCCAAAAGTTCGTAAGATTAGACCCCAGGGCTGAAGTGAAGAAACCAGTAAAAACTACACTAGATCACAAAATGAGTCATCAAGTGACTATTTGGTCTATTTAATGATTCGTTAAGTGAGTTGTTGGGTGCAGTGAGATCGATAAAAGTTGAGTTTAAGAGATACGTAACGAGTGGTGAAGTTATCCGTTAAGTGTCATGATTAACGTTAAGTGGAAGCGTCATGAAAGATCAGAAAGTTGGAAGAATTGGCCAGTGGTGATGAGTGTCACCTAACGACTCATTAAGAGGCCTAACGAGTTGTTAGGTCACTCGCTGGGTTTGGAAGGGTTCAATCAGGTAATGAAGGGCATTTTTGTAATTTTAAAGTTTTTAACTCCAAAACAAAGTCGTTTATAGCTCTTAAAAGGGTGTTTTAAGGGGTTTTATTCATGCTAAACCTCATTCTATTGCCAACACCTCTAAGTGAAAATTAAATCCCCTCAAGAGAAGCTAAGTTTCTTCATCAATCTTTCCCTCAATTCCCTTTGGGTCTCCAATCAAGCTAAAGATTCTTCAAGCCCAGGTATGCATGGTTATGAATGGGTAAAATTCTTCCACCCTCATTCCCAATTTTATCCCTATCTCATGATTTCATGTCTCCAAGCATGATATATGAAAATTCTAGGGTGAGACCCAATTCTCATGAAATCTCTTATGTGTCTTATGAATTCAAGTTTCATATGATTAAATTCATGACTTATGATTATGATTATTTATTTTCTACTCTCATGGATCTATACTTTCATGTTTTTGGTGATTTTTCCCAATTATGCATGATTTTATGAATTTCAAGCTTATGAGCCTATGATTTCAATTATAACTATATTTATTCAAGTATGCATGATTTTCATGACACTCAAGTTACATATCATGGATAACTCAATGACTTTATTCTCATGAATATTTAACATATGCCAAGTATGATTATGATTTTATGAATTTGACAAGCCCATACAAGATCAAGTATGTATTCATGATGTTGATTATGAGCCATGTGCATGTTTTTGGGAGTAGTGTCTAGCACTAAGTAGGCTAGGGATTCAAGAAACCCCCAAGCCTCATAACTACGTGCCATCGTAGGTATATATTTATGTTAAAACTCTACGGGGATTGACGAGTGATATCACACCTTAATTATTCCTTGCCTTGGTAATCTTGGGATGACTCTTCCCACTTGAACGAGATAGTTGGGGCATCATGTAAGCTCTATCATGATGGGGTCGATTATGACAAAGTCTCCCATTGTTCTGTATGTTTTAAGTTATTCATGTTCATGACTTATTATACTATGTTTTATAGTGTATTTGACCTATTGATTAGTTTATGAACTTTCACTTATGATTTCAAGTATGATACACTATATGATCTCTATTTTTAAACCTTTGGTCATTACACATCAGCTTATGATGAATAATTCATGTTTATGGCTAGAGTTCGATTATAATTTAAGCATGTGCCCTATCCTCATGTACATTTTATACTTTACTCTTGACCTTGATTTATTGTTTTTATGAGCATGTTTTACTTTCATACATACATAGTACATTCAAAGTACTGATCACATACTCCATGCTATATGATTTCATGATATAGGTTCAGGTGATTAGTCTCATCCCCGACATTAGCTCGCTCTCGTAGTAGTCCAACTCAGTTCCCATTTGGGTAAGTCCTCATCTTTTGAAGACGTTTATTAGTTATTGATGTTATGTTATTATTTTCAGTTTTAGACTTAGCAAGCTAGTTAGGAATTTTTTCCAATCAGCTCATCTTATGATTAAAGTATTTTCAAATAGTATGTTAGATGACTCAGCATTGCAGGCTTGTTGCCTCCGTTTATACCTTATGATATATTTTAGACTTCCTCTTATGTTATGATATGAATCATTTTTGCTTTAGATATGTTCTCTTTCATTCTATGTATATGCCATAGGTTAACATGGAGCCCTTCATGGTTCTGGATCCCGTGTCTCAGTCCGAGATCCATGCTCGGGTTGTGATAAAGTTGGTATCAGAGCATTAGGTTGAAGTGTGTCCTGGGTGTCATGCCCCACCTTGGGAGGCATGATTGGCACCTAATGCCACACTGTGACCTGGGTTGACCTGGCTGGGTATAATCACCTCTGGTGCCTGCCAACACACAAAACAAAGAAAATAAACTGCTACATATTGGTTGTAAATACAGCCTCGAGCCGACAAGGCCACACAACACCTATAAAGGAAAATAGCTAACCCAACAACAAGGTAATAAAAGGGATCCTATGCGGGTCGACAAGACCACCATGTTGTCTAGTTATAGCATAATGAAAACGGGCGATCATATTCACACTAATGCCGACAAGGATGCTAAATAACTAGATAAACTAGGCCCCACATGGAAAACATACAAAATATAAAAAACACAGGCCCCACATGGCCAACAACAGCCCTTAACTGAGAATCTATAGCCTGCAAGCCTCTAGGAGGGGAATAATGGTTGGGACAGGGCCCCGACCTACCAAAATCTATACAACAAAAGAGAAAATCTTTGCTAACTATTAACTCCGGAGTAAAGGAGCTGACTGGACTTCTAACCTCGGATGACATATAGGAAGGTCCTGAACCACATCTATCCGCACCTGTAGGCAAGTAATGCAGTGCCCCAAAGATGGGCATCAGTACGATGCAGTAATTTAAATGACTGAATAAAACTGATAATAGGACTTGAAATGATCAATAGAAAGGATAAAAGTCATAATTGGAATAGCCTCACAACATTTGTATAACTAATAAGTAAGTGATACAAAAAAGAACCTTACCTAGCCCACATAAGCCTGGAAGGTACAACTAGCACAAGATAACTCACTTAGGCGCCCATAAGCCCTGGCGAGTACACTTCAATCTATATACCCCTAACATGGTCCCGACCATCTTATTACTCCTAGAGGAATGAATTGACGGGTAACTATAGCCAACCTACGGCCTCTGGAGTGCATGGCCGAGCTGCTAGGCTCCTCTGGCTGATAATACGAGCTCGTTGGGCTCTGTAAGCGCACCCTAGGCACACAAAGCTCGACGGAGGGTCGGTGATGCCCCGTCTGACATAAAAGTAGAAGACCATTCATCGATGGTACATAATATGGCCCATGGAGGCCTGAATATAGTCATAATCGGACAACATATAGCTTCTTTAGGCGATCTATATAGCCCCTATAGGTGATGACACAACTAGTAATCCGAGGGTTTGTCGATGGAAGGCTATATAGGGTGAGGTCAAACCCAACCAAAAATAGTAAATGCTAATCTCAAACTAAGATAGCAACTAATCACAACATACATGCTTCTGGGTTTCTTACAAGGATATAGGTCATATTACTGTATGATGGGAATAACTGCGAAGATGTTATCCTTAACATACCTCGAATCTGGAATTCTCATTTGTCAGATTAGTTCCGACTGTGGCTAGGTGATTCCACTCGGGTGTAGTCCTTATCTTTAAGAGAATAGCGTTATTTTCAATACAAAGACTCGACAAACAATGATATGTTTCGATAATAATAACTATAATTCAACTCGGTTCAATTCGTCACAGAAAACTCATAATTTCTCGAGATTTGAGAAAGGGAGAAATGCTTACCTATCACACCCCCATGCCGCTTAGGGTCTCGGTTTGAAGTAATCCACGACAACATTTTACTCGCGGTGTTAGATTACACGAGTGTATTTTAAAGAAATAACTCCTGAGAGATGCTTCGTAGGCACAGAACTCGTTATCGAATTTGTGTTTTGGACGGAGTTTAGTGGCGTAATTGACGAAAAACGAAAAACCTACTTGCCCTCACTTCTCTAGCAAAGGAAATATTTGGAATGAACATCTAACACTTGATCTTATATTTATATAAGTGGGAATTCGGTGGCCTAGGGGCGCGTCACCCAGTCCATCATGGCAAGCCATGGCGCCAATTTGGCCCCGCGCGGTCAGCTGTCTTCCGTGTCTGAGCCTCCATTCAGCCTCCTTCTCGGTCGATGTCATGTTTTGTATATTCATCCCCCAGGAGCCCTTCCTCACATGCGTCGTGCTCCAAAACTCTCAGCATACGCATGCACACGTCGAATGAATGTGATAGAAACATGTGGGGTGTAACATCATCCCCTCTTAGACATTCATCCTCAAATGTTAATCTTAAGATTAAGGCTAGCTCTTTAACTATTGTTGAAAAATTTTGAACAGTCTCACTTTGTAATATGGGCTATAAGATAAACGCAGAAAAGTCCAACATAAATGCGAGGCATGGCAATAATAATATTTTTACCATCATGAAAGCAAATAACTCAACAATGCGGATAATAAGCACATGGCGTAATAATTCAAACATTATCTCCTCATTTGCATAATGAGTCCAGCTTGGAGATAGTGAGATATTGAACTCATGTCATTTTATTCCCAAATCCTCATCATCTGTTTCCTATTCTCCTATAGCTCTTTAACGGAGGTTGCATCTTTAGTCCCACCGGTCTACGGACCTGTCGATCTAATATAGCAATTGGAGTCCTCAAATAACTTGAACATCCTCCATTGGAACAACACGAGATGGAGTCTCATATATATTTACGTAACGTTGATACATGGAAAGCGGGTGAGCAGATTCCTAGCCCTTGAAGCGATTCTATCTCTATGCCACTCGACCTATCCATGAAGAGTTCTATACGGACCAATGAACCTAGAACTAAGCTTGCCCTTCTTTCCAAATCTCATCGCGCCCTTCATTGGTGAAAATTTGAAATACCCAATCCTTGACATCGAAATAGGACTTCGACTGACTCTCATTAGACCGTTCTCTGATAAGTTTCACTTTTTTCTTCGGCCCGATGGATTATATCGGGTCCGATCGGCCACTGCCCTACTTCAAACCGTGCATGGGTGGACTTGCATTTCTTCCATATAAAGCCTCATAAGGCCCCATTTGAATAAGACGAGAATTATAAATGTTATTATATGCAAATTCAATAAGGGGTAGATGCTCATCCCAACTCCCTCTAATGTTTAACGTACACGCTTATAGCATATCCTCGAGCGTTTGAATGAATTAAGCTCTGCACGACCATCTCTCTGGGGTGGAAAGATATACTCAAACTAACTGCGTCCCCAAACCTTTCACGAAATGGCTTTGCGAGAATCTAGGTTTGGTTCCCCCTCCGGTTAGAACACCATGTAGTCGGACTATCTCTTGAATATAACTCGGCCATAATCTTGTGAAAATGTAGTCACGATTGGCAAGAAATGGGGCGGCTTCGTCAATGTGTCGACAATGACCTAAATGGAGCCGAATTTATGCACAGTATGAGGTAACCTAGTCACAAAGTCCATATTAATTGCTTCCTATTTCCACATGGAGTCTGCTCGTTGATTTTACATGGCAATTAGAGACACTACGAGTACAAATTCAACTACACCTTTTATCATTCAGCCACCGGTATATCTCCTTTATATCATGGTACATCTTCGTCGAACATGGATGAAGAAGTAACAAGAATAATATACCTCTTCCATAATTTCTTTGAGGCGGAGCGCTGCTACATACGGAATCTTGAGTCGACCTGAATCTCGGGCCCCATCTTGAATTGCTTGAAGGACAATAATTCACCCTCACGAATCTTGTCTCACGAGCTATACAAGATTAGAGGTCCTTGTACTATCGCTCCTTTACCTCTTAAACTTTGACGAGGATACTATTGTATTACGAGATCACAACCCTATTATCCTCTAAATCTACTACTCGGGCTATGGCGGCTAATCGGTGCGGCTCGAGCCATTCCGTTGTTTCTGGCCTCGGATGTGCTAAACTACCCATGGATCTGTAGGCTAAGGGCATCGGCTACAATGTTAGCTTTTGCTTGGGTGGTGCAAAATGTTCCACGTCATAGTCGAGTCCAAGCAATTCTAGCCAACAACGCTACGCAAAATTCAACTCTTTATGCGTGAAGATATCTTTTGGAGACTTTTATGATCGGTAAAAATATCCACATGAACACCATCCAAGTAATGCCTCCATACTTTAAACACATGAAACACTGCTGACTAATTCCAAATCATTGGTGGGGTAGTTCTTTTCGTAATTCCTTAGATGCCTCGAAGCATAGGAAAGTTGCATCAGAATACACCCTAACCTACTTCCTGAAGCGTCACAGTATACAACATAACCCTTTGAACCTTAGGCAAGGCTAACAACTAGTGCGGATGTCAATCTCATTTCAACTACTAGATACTTTGCTCACAGGCCTCGGTCTAGTGGAACTTGGTGGCTTTATGAGTCAATTTGGTCAAAGGCGGCGATAAGGTAGAAAATCCCCTTCACAAATCTTCCCATAATACGGCCCCAACTCCGAGAAAACTATGAACCTCGGTTAGGGTAGTAAGTCTAGGCCATGTATTTACTACCTCGATTTTACGTGAGTCAACATGATACCGACCTTTGATACAATATGGCCAAGAAAGCTACGGAATTCGGTCGGAACTCAAATTTTGAGAACTTGGCATATAACTAGCGATCCTTAAGACTCTGTAGAACCACCCTCAAATGATCGACATGCTCCTCCTTACTCCTAGAGTATATTAATATGTCATCAATGAACATTATGTAAGCAGTCTGAATAAATTTTGAAGATCTTGTTCATCGGAATCCATAAACAACTGTAGGGAATTCGTCGGTCAAAGGACATGAGCGGGAAATTCAAAATTACCATATACGGTCTAAAGGCATTTTACGAGAATATCTTTCCAGACCCACACTTGGTGGTACTCGACCTCAAATCAATTTTGGAGAAATATTTCTACTTATGGTGATCAAACTAATCATCTATCCTTGGAAGAGGATATTAATTCTTGATAGTAACATTATTCAATGCAGATAATAATCTATACGCATATGTAGGGAGCCATCTTTATTTCTTACAAAACGAAATTGTGGCCCACCCGTACTTGGCGGTACTAGGCCTAATAAAACCCTTATCTACAAATCTTTCAACTGTTATTTCAGCTCTTTCAATTCGGCGGGAGCCATTCGATGTAGAGGATGGATATGGTAGTGTGCACGGTAGCAAGTCTCATGCTGCAGGGAATACCCATTAAGCTCATGGAAATACATTTGGAAACTTCGCCTAACCACTTGGATGGTGAAGAGTCAGGATTACGCTTACATATCCGAATCCTAACAATGTGGTAAATACAATCCTTCACTATCCCGACTTTCTCACTAGAAGAAGATAGGATATGAACCTAGTTTTTGGAGCAAGCTGCATTGCTTTCCATTCTCGCACTACTTCCCTAGAAAGTGAAATTGGATAGTCCTGGTCAAGCACTCACATTGGCACTTAACATGGCGCTAACCCGATCCGTTCCATAATCACATCAAAATCGTCATTTTCTAGGCGCACTAAATGCGCAAAAGTCGACCGGCCCAGAGCGATATCTACTATACAACTCCTATAGAGATTCTCTTAGCAACAATAGAGTCACTTGGAGCAAGGGGTGAACACACGAGAGAAAGTTCCATTTGAGCAATTTTGGTGTTATACTAAACTTTAACGATCCAAAGGAGTAACATAGGACAAAGTGGAACACGGGTGATAAAAGATAAAGCTGATAGAGAAAACATCCCGCATGCACCTTTCATAACATCGTGATGACTCGGCTCTTTCATCCCGAGTAAAGCATAAGTGCGATCGGTTTATTGCAGGCTAGATGTCCACGATGCCTCGGCCTCGCCTCACCCAGGCCGAGGCCACCACCTGGCGAAGGTCTTTGGAGCATATAAGCTTACTGAGGACCTATTCGGTTGGTCCTGGTGATCTACTGGCCTCTAGCTAGACAATCCCCTCTCATATGAACCTCTTTGTCACAAGTATAACAACGGTAGAACATGCCTACACGTCCCCAAATGATGTCGTCTACAAATGGTACAGCGTGGTATGTAGTGAACACCTTTACGTCACGATCCTTTGGCACGCTAGAAACCAGACGCCCGCAAGATCTCGTCGGGACTGTTGTCCTGACGATCCAATATATCGCTCTACTGCTGTGGCCGAGGGGAAGTTACGGGTGGCCTACCGGATAATCGCGGTAGGTTCACCATGAAGCTATCGCATGTCAATGGGCACGGCCCTCTGGCGCTGTTCCTGATTTTCCCTTTCTACTTCAGTTGACACGCCTAATCTATTCAATATTAGGCAGCTTTGAATGCGAGGCAATGTACATATCCTCTCCATAAGGTAGTTGTAACACGGATCTCCGCGTACTCACGGAAGCGACCACATGGTAAATCGATGTACCCTAGTTGGCATGGTATCCGCAAAGTCGACGCATATCGTAATGAGTCAAACCTCGTGCATATTCTGTTACTCATTGACCATTACAGGGTAGAAGCGATCCCTTTTTCAGTGCATTGGGTGCAGTGGAAAGTAATGATCTATGGAGCCCTATGAAAAACATGAAAAGTCGGAGGGTACATCTACGCCTGGAAGGGACCTTTCCATCTCTCATACCGTATCTTTTGCTATGTCTCTTAGTCGAATCTCACGCCAACTCAACTAACTCTATAGGCATAGCATGCATTACCCTAAAGATCATTAATCTAGAAAGACATGAGGGTCCTCTACGCAGCTGTCCCTATGTGCTTAGTTTATGGCAGGACTTAGAGCGAATCTTTTCGGACCCTCGAACTTCAGTCCTCGGTAGATTCGGCAACAATTGGTACAGCTTAGGCGCGCGGCGACCATCATCTAAGACAACATATAGCGGTGCTCAGAAGAACCTCTGATCAGTGGTATAGGTATAGGGGCTGAGGTGGTGCTTCTGCATTATGCTGCTTACGAGGGTCTCTAGTGTGGCGGAGGCTTTGCTAGGAAGACCGAGATAAGAGTCTCCACTATCACCATCGAGATCAGTTAAATCATTGGGGCACCTTGCTAGTTCCCTCTCAGCTACAACATCTAGCTCCCAGCAGTAAGTGGTATGTCGTGCGTCGGACATTTCCTTTAAAAAAAAAGAAAACTGATGTAAGCCTAGGGGTTACCCTATACAACATAGCTCTATAGCACATTGGAGAAGAAAGGAGGATAACCACGCTATTATGCCTCGTAGCCTCACAGCACATAGAATGTGGTGCACAACACACCTATAGATAAGACTCTACTAGACACGGTTTGAGACTCCCTAAAGATGCGACTTTTTGCTTTGATGCCAAGTTTGTCACGTAGCTACCTTGGGAGGCATAGCGGCACCTAATGCCCGGGATCGGGGCGACTTCCCAGGCTGGGTAAAAGCACATCACAGTGCTGCTTAGGCACTCAAAATAATGAAAATAAACTTTTTATATCTCGATTGTAAATACGGCTTAGGTGACAAGGCCATGCAACACCTATAAAGGAAAATAGATAACTGACAACAAGGCGATAAAAGGGATCCTATGCGGTAGATAAGGTCATCATGTTGTTGGTAGAGCGAATACTTATTAGATCATATTCACACTAATGCGACAAGGCATTTTGCTAACTAACTAGCTAAACTAGGCCCCCCCCACATGGACAACATACAAAATATAACACATAGGCCCCACATGGCCAACAACTACTGGCCCGAGAATCTATAGCATGCAAACCTTTAGGAGTGGAATAATGATTGGGATAGGGCCCCAGATCTACCCAAAAATTTACAATAAAAGAACAAACCTTTGCTAACTATCAACAGGAGTAAAGAGGCGGTGGATTCTTGACCACTGACTACACCATGACTAAGGAAGGGGTCTGGAGCAGCTTAACGCTACACACAGCAAACCTAAAATGTCTGACACCAAATATGGGCAATAGAGTATAATATGTCTTAGAATATGTAAAGGGCGGTAATGAAAATTATTGAATAAAACTAATAATAGAATTTGAAATGATCAATAGAAAGGATAAGAGTCATAACACGAATAGCCTTACGACTTGTTGTATAACTAATAAGTAAGTAATACAAACAAGAACCTTACTAGCCATAAGCCTAGAAGGTACGACCGGCCTGGAATAACCCACGGAGCGCCATAAGCCACTGGCGAGTACACTTGATCTATATACCCCAAATGGTCAATATGAGTCAACGGGTAACTATAACTTGACCTACGACATAAAGATTACATGGCGGAATGTACGGGGCCCTATTGTTATCTACAGCTTGGTTGGGCTCTGTGTACACCACAGGTAAACAAGGCTTGATGGAGGTTAGTGATCCCGATATGGCATAAAAGAAGAATCCCATTCATGGATGGATGATAATATATTCCTTGGGCACGAATATAGTCATGTCGGACAACATATAGCTCCTCAGAGTGATCCATATAGCCAGTAGGGAGATGACGGTGCTAGTAACCCCAGGGTTTGTCGGCGGAAGACTATATAGGGGTTGGGTCGGTCCCAGCTTAGGAGAATAGAAGACACTAATCTCAAACTAATGGTAGTAGCCCTAATCACACGCCAAGTAGCCCCACGGCTTTCTTAAAAGGATATAAGTCGTATTACAATACGACAATAATAACTCTTAGAAGAGATTAGCCTTAGCATGCCTCGAATCTTAGATTCATTTATCCCGTGGATTGAGCTTGTGTGACGATTCCACTCCAAGCGCAACCCTCATAGCTGAAAATAGTGATATTTTTAATACTATGACTCATGAATAATGAAATCTTTCGATAATAATATACATAATTCAACCTTTACTCAGCAAGGTTCCGGTACCAAGCGTATTTTCAAGAAATAACTCTACATAGATGCTTCTACTTAAGCTTAAACTCATTATCCAAAAGTGCAATTTGTGTTTGGACGGTGTTTAGCGGCGTATTTCAATGAAAAATGAAAGAAAAGCTATGCTCCTCTCACTTCTCTATTTAAGGAAATATTTTAAATTAACATCGCTTACGATAACTTTTATTTATATAAGTGGGAGGTCGGTGTCTGAGGGCACGGCGAGCGGGCATTGTACCGGCCATGGCACTAGGCCAACTAGCACGACACGGCCTGCCCAATGTATCGGGCCTTCTATCTTGGCCTCTTTGTTTGAGGTGTACGCCGTGTTCCTATACTCATCCTATGGCCCTTTCTCACATGTGTCATGCTCCAAAACTCTCAATATCACAGCATGCACGCGTCAAAGAGATGATAGAAACCTATGGGGTGTAACATGGGGTGTCACGAAAGCTACGTTAGTAGGGTCTTTTCCATGGGTGTGAAATGTTCCACACTTATGGCTAAGGGGCTATAAAATGTTTTAGGAAATTTCTCTTCTTTCATGATCTATGTCATGTGACAAGGATTCTTCTCTTTCTATTCTACTATCTCGTCCTATACGTGTTTATAGAATATGGCTACCCAGCGATTCAATGGAAGAAGGAATTGCGCGACAATGTCTATGGGAATGGAAATGGAGATAGGCGTGCTTGACCACCGGCTCCAGCTGATCCCTTGCATAAGTAGGTGACTCATGCTAAGTTCACTTGGCTTGTATTTCGAGATGTTAGCATGGGTGACACATTAAATAAACTAGTAGGCGATTTCCCATGTGAACAAAAATGAATATGCGGTGGCGGCTGCGATGCGAGACTTTATCGGGATGAACCCACTTGGGTTTCATGGGTCAAAAATGGATGAGGACCCATAGGAGTTTATTGAGGAGGTCCAAAAGATTTCCTAGGTTATAGGTGTTTGAGGAGAGGAGAGCGGAGTTGGTGCGGTCCTTTTTGGATGGATGAGTTCATTACGACTTTCTTGGCTACATTCTTTCCTCGAGAGTTGACGAGTAAAGGAAGCGGGATTCATCAACTTGAAGCAAAATGACATGATTGTTCGGGAGTATGCCTTGAAGTTCATCTAGCTGTCCAATGCTCAGGAGATGTTTACAGCGTCACGAAGGCTCGTATGCCAAGTTCATGAATAGGATTACGGATTCTTTTTCAAGGAGTGCGGGAGGCGTCACCTTATTAGTGAGTATAGATATCTCCCCAGATTGATGATATATGCCCATTATATAGAGGTAGTGACGAGATAAAGAAAAGGAGAGAAAGGCCAAGAAGGCCGGGGCGGGAGTTGTGGGAACTCTCAGCATAGATTTAGTTGTGGACATTTCCCTCAATCAAGAGGTTGTCGGCCCAGCTCCATCATTAGCTAGTGTTTTGTCCATACCTCGAGGTGATAAAGAATGCTGTTAAGGATCTAGGAGGCAAGGCGCATGACAAAGAGAGAGCACTTTATTAGCTTGCAATAAGTGTGGTAGGAACTACCCGGGGAGAGTGCTTGGTTGGCTCAAATATTTTCTTGGTGTGGGAAGCCGGAGCTGCATGCACAAGAAGTTGTCCTTAATCTAGAAAGAATTGTGATGGCGGTGCCCGGCCACCACTTTAAGCGACTCTAGCGGCTCGTCCATCTCAACGGGGCGCCTCTTCTAGTGTGCGGACAATATCCCGAATAGGTTCTATGCACTTTCGTCCAGAGTCGGGGCTTGAGCTCTCACCCAATGTAGTCTTGTTATGTTAGGAGTTTTCTATCTGATGTTTATGCATTGTTTAGACCAAGGGTCAGTATCCTTTGTGACTCCTTATGTTAGCTGCAGTAGTTTCGCATATAATCAGTCTTGAAATCCTTTCAAAAGGCCCACGGAATTCGTGAACTTCTTTTCCGGAGAAGAAACCAGTGACGGTATGCGGGAAGAAGAAGCAATGACGGTATCTGGGGAATAAGCATCGGCTAACTCTGTGCCAGCAGCCGCGGTAATACAGAGGATGCAAGCGTTATCCGGAATGATTGGGCAACCCTTCTCAGTCTCTACTTTGATCGGTGAATCAGTTTTAGATAGATGACTATATAGAAATTTCCCTATCACGATTCTTCAGAAAGTCACCTCAGCCGACTTAGTGGATTTAGATATGACCGATTTTGATTTTATCTTCATCATGGATTGGTTGCATTCTTGTTATGCTTTGGTCAACTGTAGAACTCGTATGGTAGAATTTCAATTTTCAAGTGAACCAGTCCTAGAGTGGAAGGGTTGTTTAGCTATGCCTATAGGTCTCTTTGTTTCCAATCTTAAAGCTAGAAAGATGATCTCCAAGGGTTATGTGCACCATCTAGTTTGGCTGAACGATTCTACGTTTGAGACCCCGACTCTTCAGTGAGTTCCTATGGTATGTGAGTATCTGGATTTATTCTCAGATGATCTACTAGGAGTCCCCCACTCTAAGTGAGAGATTGACTTTAGTATTGACCTTCTCCTTGATACGCAGCCCATATCCATTTCCTCTTTACAGTATGACTCCAGCTGAGCTAAAGGAGTTGAAAGAACAGTTGAAAGATCTCTTAGATAAGGGTTTCATCATGCCTAGTAAATCCCCACTGGGTGCTCCAGTCTCTTTGTTTGGAATAAGGATGGTTCACTTAGGATGTGCATTGATTATTGACAGTTGAACAAGGCCACAATCAAGAATAAGTATCCCTTCCCTAGGATTGACGACTTGTTTGACCAGCTTCAAGGTGCTAGGTTATTTTCAGAGATAGACCTTAGATCTGGCTACCATCAGCTTAGAGTTATGGAGAGTGACATAACGAAGATAACTTTTAGGACTCGCTACGATCACTATTAGTTTGTAGTTATGTCTTTTCGGCTAACGAATGCTCCTGCAGCTTTCATGGATTTGATGAATAGGGTGTTCAAATAGTATTTAGATATGTTCGTCATTATCTTCATAGATGATATCCTCCTATACTCTCGGAGTGAGGGGCATGCTACTCATTCGAGAATTGTGTTGCAGACTCTTAAGGACTGTCAGTTGTTTGCTAAGTTATGCAAGTATGAGTTTTTGTTGAACTTAGTAGCATTCTTGGGTCATGTAGTGTCTAGTGAGAGGATGCAAGTGGACTCTCAAAAGATAGAGGTGGTGCAGAATTTTCCTAGACCTGCCATTCCTATTGATATTAGGACCTTTTTGGGTTTAGCTGGCTACTACAAGAGGTTCGTAAAGGAATTTTCATCCATTGCAGCACTGTTGACTAAGTTGACCCAGAAGAAGGTCAAGTTTCAGTTGTTGGATGCTTAAGAAGAGTTTTCAGTAATTAAAGACTCAACTCACTTCGACCCCAGTAATGACCCTACCGGAGGGCACGAACGGCTTCGTTGTATATTGTGATGCTTCTAGAATTGACCTTGGTTGTGTGTTGATGAAACATGGTAAGGTCATTACGTATGCCTCGAGACAAGTTAAGACTCATGAGAAGAATTATCCGACGCATGACCTAGAGTTGGAAGCGATGTTGTTTGCCTTATAGATTTGGAGGAACTATTATATGGGGTGCATTTGGATGTGTTAATAGGCCTCAAGAACCTTTAGTATGTGTTTACACAGAAGGACCTGAATTTGCGGTAAAGGAGATGGCTAGAGCTTCTCAAGGACTATGACATAAGTGTCTTTTACATCTTGTCAAGGCCAATGTCGTGGTGGATGCTCTTATAGGCTGTCCATCGAGAGCATGTCCCATGTAGAGAATGGGAGAAAGGAGTTGATGAAGGATGTCCATAGGCTTGCTCGTTACGGAGTTTGCCTTACAGATTCGACGGATGGTGGTGTTATTATCAAGAATGGGATGGAATCTTCATTGGTAACAGAGGTTAAAGAAAAGAAAGATGAGGGTCCTATCTTATTGAAGTTGAAGGAAGCTTTCCAGAATAACAAAGTGGAGGTTTTCTCCCAAGGGGGAGATGGTGTGCTTTGATATTAGGGCCGATTATGTGTTCTTGCTGTGATGACTTGAGAGAGAAAATGTTGATTGAGGATCATGGGTCTCGATACACTATCCATACAAGTACCACCAAGATGTACCGTGATCTACAAGAAGTCTATTGGTGGAATGACATGAAGAAGGACATAGCAGAATTTGTGGCTAAGTGTCTGAATTGCCAACAGGTGAAGGTTGAGCATCAAAGACCTAGAGGTATGCTTTAGGACATCAGTATTCCTACTTGGAAGTAGGAAGAGATCAACATGGACTTCATTATAGGGTTGCCTCATACGCACTGACGATGTCACTCTATATGGGTGATTGTAGATAGGTTGATCAAGTCAGCACACTTCTTATCGATCAAGACTACAGATTCAGCCGAGGACTATGCTAAGATGTATATTCGGGAGTTGGTTCGATTGTATGGAGTTCCTTTTTCCATTATATCAAATAGGGGTACTCATTTCACCTCTCTGTTTTGGAGATTGTTTTAGAAGGGCCTTGGTAATTTTTTTAGAAGGGCCTTGGTACACAAGAGAAACATAGTACAACTTTTCACCCACAGAAAGATGGTCAGGATGAATGGACCATTCAGATCTTGTAGGACATGTTAAGAGCTTGCGTGATGGATTTCAAAGGTAATTGGTATGATCACTTCCCTCTCATCGAGTTTTCCTATAACAACAATTTTCACTCCAACATTCAAATGGCTCCATTTGAGGCTCTTTATGGGCAGAGGTGTAGATAATCGATTGGATAGTTTAAGGTAGGTGATGCTACGTTGATAGGACCAGATTCAGTTCATGAGGCTATGGAGAAAGTTCATATTATCCGTGAATGGTTGAAGACAACTCAGAGTCAATAGAAATCATATATGGATGTTAGAAGGAGAGAGCTTGAGTGTGAGGCCGATGATTGGGTGTTTCTGAAGGTTTCTCCATTGAAGGGAGTTATGAGGTGCAGCGACAAAGGGAAGTCCCTGATATGTTGGACCATAGTAGATTTTGGGCTGAGTTGGCAAGGTGGTATATGAGTTGGACAATCAGTGGAGTTAGCTTCGGTGAATCTAGTTTCCATGTGTCTTTGCTGAAGTAGTGCATTAGTGATCCAACTTTAGTTGTTCCGATAGAGAGAATTGGTGAAAAGGATAGCCTTACCTATGAGGAGGTTCTAGTTGAGATCCTTGATCATTAGGTTTAGAAGTTGAGGAACCAGGAGGTAGCTTCAGTAAAGGTTTTGTGGAGGAATCATCTAGTTAAGGGAGCTAAGTAGGAAGCTGAAGCAGATATGATGGCTAGACAACCACATTTTTTCCATTCTGGCTCGATTCCAGCATGAGGTACTAGTTTCCTCCTTAGTACTATATTCATTTTTATTACAAGTTTATGTCTCTTAATTTCTTCCATGTCACAGTATGCATGTATGATTCATGAACTCAGTTCAGTTAGAAGTCAGTCACTTCATTAATTTTTTGCTATGTTATTGAGTTTTGGGTTTGTAGTTCCTTCCTTATCCTTCCAGTATGCCGAATCGACATTTGAGGATGAATGTTCTCAGGGGGAGATAATGTAACACCCCAAAAGTCCCTAATATCACACTTGAGGACTAAAATGGAGAAAACAGGAAAAACTGCACCAAATCACAAAATGAGTTGTCAAGTGACTGATTAGTCCACTTAATGACTCATTAACAGAGTCATTCGGTTTAGTGAGGCCGAGAAAAGTTGAGTTTCAGAGAGTCATAATGAGTGGTAAAGTGATCCATTAAGTGTCACGTCGAATAGTTATGTAGAAGCATCAAGAAAGATCAAAAAGTTGGAATAATTGGCTAGTGGTGACAGGTGTCACCTAACAACTCGTAAAGAGGCCTAACGAGTCGTTAGGTCACTCATTAGGTCTGGCAGGGTCAAATTTCTAGTTGGGTAATTAAAGGTGTTTTTGTAATTCCTAAGATCTTAACTCCTAAACTAAGTCATTCTAAGCTGCTAAAAGGAAGTTTTAAGGGGTTTTATTCATCATATCCTATTCCTAACACCTCTAAGTGAAGATCAAATCCCCTTAAGAGAGGATAGGGTTCTTCATTAATCTTACCTTCAATTCCCTTTGGATCTCTAATCAAGTTAAAGATTCTTCAAGCCCAGGTATGTAGGGTTAAGAATGGGGGAAATCTTTTCACCCTCATAGCTAATTACATCCCTATCTTATGATTTCAAGTCTCCAAGCATGATTTATGGAAATTCTAGGGTTAGACCCAATTAACATGATATCTCTTATGATCTCTTATGAATTTAAGTTTATTATGATTAATTTCATGACTTATGATTATGATTACTTATTTTCTACTAGAAACTCTAATGGATCTATACTTTAATGTTTGTGGTGATTTTGACCAATTATGAATGATTTTATGAATTTCAAGTTTATGTGCCTATGATTTCAATTATGACTATTTGTTCAAGTATGTGTGATTTTCATGACACTCAAGTAACATATCATGGCCAACTCAATAACATTATTCTCATGATTATTTCACGTATACCAAGTATGACTATGATTTTATGAATTAGACAAGCCCATGCAAGATCAAATATGTTTTATGACGTTGATTATGCACCATGTGTATATTTTTATGATCAGTGTCTAGCACCGAGTAGGCTAGGGGTTCAAGAAAACTCCAATCCTCATAACTACGTGCCACCGTAGGTATATATTCATGTTCAAACCCTACGGGGATTCACGAGTTATATCACGTCTTAATCATTTCTTACCTTGGCAAGCTTGGGATGACTCTGTCCAGTTGAGCGAGTTCGTTGGGGCATCATATAAGCTCTATCATGATGGTGCCGGTTATGATGAAGTCTCCCATGGTTCCTCATGTTTTAAGTTATTCATGTTCATGACTTATGATACTATGTTTTATAGCCTATTTTACCCATTGATTAGTTTATGAAATTTCACTTATGATTTCAAGTATAATACACTATATGATCACTATTTTTAAACCTTGGGTCATTACACTTCTGCTTATGATGAATAACTCATGTTTATGACTATCACTAGATTATGATTTCAATATGTGCCCTATCCTCATGTTCATTTTAGCCTTTACTCTTGTCACGACCCGAGCGTGGACCCTAGACTGCGACACGAGACTTAAAATCATGAATTGCTCTAAGCTAACCCATGACATATACATAACATGATTAAAAGCATAGCTAAGCGAAGATAAATCATAAATGTAATATAAGCAATAGGCTATATAGCTTGTCAACATGAACGTATACATGAACCAACATTTTTGAACCATCTATACATAGCTATCTGAAAAGCCTCTAAACAACTAATGAGCTGATGGGACAACCCCCCAACTAGCTAGCTAAAGTCTGGAACGAAAAGACATAACAAAAGAGATATCACCCTCAACTGACGTTCTTGGATCATGAGGACTAACCAAAAGGGGGATAGAGTTGGACTGAATGGGAGCGAGCTAATGACAAGACTGAGACTGGTCGCCCGAACCTATATCATAAAATGATATAGTATAAAGTATGCTGTCAGTACTTTGAATGTACTGAGTATGTCGAGTAAGTAAAAACATGCTAGTAAAAACAATATAAGATAGGTCATGAGTGTAAAATTGTATCAAACATGAGATCCTGATCATAAACTGAACGTGAGGCTCAAAGCTTCCAAAACCATAACATAAAGATGAATATGACTGTTTTCATAAGTAAAACATCGTAAAGCATGTTTTGAGACAAAATACCATATGACGTTACATCATAAAACATGATCATTATAATATACAGAAACTAAGGAACAATGGGATATTCTTATAACCGACATACCAACGTGAGCATACATGGAGCCCAACTGTTAAAACCCTATTCGAGAGGGTGTTCATACCTTGCAAAGGGTAAAACCATGAAAAAGTCGTGATATCACTCATGGGTGGCCTATTCGGGCATGGGAGACACTCTCGTGAGGACTTATCATGGCTACATTGGCACGTAGGTTTGAGATCAGGGTATGCGGAGACCTCGGTCTACCCAGTGTTAAATACTACTTCCAAAATGTATATAGTGCTCATATCATGATCATGAAACATGGGTTTACATGGATAGTTTAAATCATGAAATTCATAAAATGTTATATACGTGAGCTAGCCATAGAAATAGTACCAAAGATAGGCCATGATACAAAAACATGAATTTCGTAAAAATCATGCATAATAGGGTAAAATGATCATATCTTTAAACTCATGAGTAATTCTAGTAGAAAACATTAATTATAATCATAATTCATAGCTTGTATCTCAAGAGGCTTGAAATCATAAGAAAATCATGGAATTTCATACAATTTTAGTCAAACCCTAGAAGTTCATAAACTCATACTTGAGACTTGAAATTCATAGATTCGTGCAGTAATTTATAAGGTACATGAAATCATAATAATAAGAACGTACATTAAATCATGAGAGGACTGATTTCATAGAGCAATAAGAGAGAATTCAACCATAATTGCATAAAATCCTAGAATTCGAAAATTTAGATAGGGGAGGGGAAAATCATGAATTCAACTTGAAAAGGGAATAAGAGTGGAAGAAATTCCCCATTCGTATCCCTAAATACCTGGTTTGAATGATTTCTAAGTTTTTCTTGAAGACCCAAACAACAATTTGGAAGAGAAGGATGAAGAGACCTAGCCTTGTTCTTGACAGAGTTGATCTTTCAATTAGAGTGTTATGAGTAGAGTGAAAGTTTTGGATAGTTAAAACCCTTAAAACCACCCTTTAGGAGGATTAAAATGACTTAGTTTACGAGGTAGACCATAGGATTTTAAAAAAACACCCCTGGGAAATTGATTTAAAAACCTGCCCGTTAGTTTCAACGACCCATCCAACAAGTTGTTGTCAGTCCTGATGATGTTGGGCATATTTTTATGCCAATTTTCCATGTTTTTACCCATATTTTATCATGTTTTGAGTTTATAATCCTTAATTTATTCTTAGATTCATGTGTATGTGTGTTTTATTCTCTAATTGAGTTGATTCGAGCAGGAAACTAAGGAAAATGGGCTCAAATGATGCAAGGAGTGAAGATTTGAGGAGCTGAAGGGCCTGGTGCAATGGAAAGCGCCCCACACCAAGTCCCAAACTTTAGAGAACAAAACTTTAGGTTGGTCAGGAATCTTGGCGAGATGAGTGGCGCCCCGTGCCATAGGTGTTCAGACTTACAGTAATTTGATGAACACCTTGGCGAGATAGAGGGGACAGTGCGTCAGACTTTGTTCGAAGTTGAAATTATTGGAAATTCGACTATGACTATGGTGAGATAGATGGGGCACATCTCCACGGATATTCCAAGGCAAAAAATGCTAATTTTAAAGCCAAATTTTGAAGGGCAGAAGCGTCATTTGAAGGCTCATCTATAAATACATGCCTTAGGACATTTGTAGCAGGGGATATCATCTTTTATCGATCTTAGTTCATATTTTACATTTCGTAGTTTGATTATGAAAGCTTTTAATCTGATTGGAATGAAAACCCCTTAACAAATCTCCAATAATAACCAGCTAAACCCAAGAAACTTCTGATATCCAAAGGATTCACTGGTCTAGGCCAATTCTTCACTGCTTCTATCTTTTGAGAGTCCACCTGTACACCCTCATTTAACACTAAATGACCCAAAAAGGCCACTGAATTCAACCAAAATTCGCATTTGCTGAACTTAGCATATAACTGGCGATCCTTGAGAGTCTGTAGCACCACCCTCAAATGAGCGGCATGCTCCTCCTCGCTCTGAGAGTATATGAGAATATCATCTATCAACACAATCACGAACATATCCAAATATGGCCTGAACAGACTATTCATCAAATCCATAAGAGTTGCAGGAGCATTCGTTAGTCCGAAACACATAACTATAAACTCATAATGACCATATCAAGTCTTGAAGGTTTTCTTCGAGATGTCACTCTCTTGGACTCTGAGCTGATGTTATCCAGCTCTGAGGTCTATCTTCGAAAATCACTTAGCACCCTGAAGCTGGTCAAACAAATCATCAATCCTTGGGAGAGGATACCTGTTCTTGATGGTAACTTTGTTCAATTGCCGATAATCAATGCATACGAAGAGAACCGTCCTTCTTGCGGACAAAGAGAACTAGCACACCCCATGGGGATTTGCTCGGTCTAATGAAACCCTTGTCTAAAAGGTCTTTCAACTACTCCTTCAACTCCTACATCTCAGCTGGAGCCATTCTTTAAAGAGGAATAGATATAGGCTGCCTATTAGGAAGAAGGTCAATACCAAAATCAATCTCCTGCTTAGGAGGGATACCCGGTAAATCATCAGGGAACAGTTCCGGGTACTCACACACTATAGGGACTGACTGGAAAGTTGGGGTTTCAGATGTAGCATCTTTAATCCTAACTAGATGGTACACGCAACCTTTAGAAATCATCTTTCTGGCCTTAAGGAAGGAAATAACACGACCTACAGGCACAATTAAGCTACCCTTCCACTCTAGGGTTGGCTCACCCGGAAATCTGAACTTTACTGCACGGGTTCTACAATTTACTAAGGCATAACATGTATATAACCAATCCATGCCGTGAATAACATCAAAATTGGTCATGGATAGCTATACTAAATATGCTGAGGTGACTTTCTAAAGAACTATGACAGGGCAATTTCTATATACCCGTCTAGATATAACTGAATCACCGACTAGAGTAGAGACTAAGAAGGGTTCTGATAAGATTTTGGGGCTGACCCTGCAACTATTAGCGACATAGGGCATCACAAAAGACAAAGTAGCCCCTGGATCTAAAATGCATACACGTCAAGGAAAAATACTCGTAACATACCAGTGACTATATCTGGGGAGACCTCCTACTTCTGACAGGATGCTAGGGCATAGAATCTGTTTTGATGCTGTCCACCACCCGCACTGGTAGATGCCCCCTGTTGAGCTGGCGTGCTGGCGGATCTATTGATCTAGAGGCTGGGCCTCGACCCCTATCATAACCCTGTTTGGCTACAGGGCAATCTCTAAGAATATGGCCTGGCTTCCCGCACCCAAAACAATCACCTAAACCTAGTAGGAACTGACCCACGTGTCTCCGGCCACATCTGCTACACTCCGGAGTGTTGGTCTCTGCGGGTCTGCTACTCTGGCTCCTAGAGCCTGATGTTTGTCCCCTCTGATCACGCCTGGATCTACATGGCACACTCATAGTTAAAGGCGCCGGGGCTTAAGATCTTTGGTTAGACTGCTGACGGTGGCCACTAGGTCTCTGCTGGGTGAATCCAAAGCTATCAGTCCTAGCCCTCTTGGCCTCTCTCTCCCACTCACTCATCTACACCGCCTTAATCTACTGGGCATACAGAAGTATTAGAGCAAAGTCAATATCCTGATGAAGCATCACAGTCTGGTAATCCTTGACTAGGTAGTCCGCTACTCCATGCATGAACTGGCTCACTCGAGCCCTCTGGTCCACCACCATCTCAGGTGCATACTTGGACAGATGAGTGAACTCCAAGGCATACTCCTGAACTGTTGTATTCCATTGCTTTAGGTTCATCAACTCGGCTTCTTTGATCTCCCTCATCTCACGAGGGAAGAACCAATCCAGAAAAGTGGCATGAAACTCATCCCAACCAATAGGGCCTGCTCCAACTACCCTGCTATCCTTTCATTACTTAAACCATATGTGCGCAACTCCTTTCAATTGATATGAGGTTACATCGACACACTCCTCTTCGGTCACCCCCATGGTCTGGGTGATCTTCAAAACCTCATCAATAAACTCGTGTGGATCCTCATCCACCTTTAACCCAAGAAACTCTAGAGGGTTCATCCTCAGAAAATCTCTAACCTTTGTCGCCGCCACATTCCAGTTTTGAGGGACATGCGCTACCTCCTACTGATTAACCTGGGTGTTAAAGGCCTAGGCTAACATCTAAATGGCTACACTAAACTCAGTGTGGGAAACCTACTCGAGTATATGCTCCTCATGGGCTGGTGGGGCCTGTTGATTCCCATCTCTATTGACATTCTCGTGGCCATTCCCATTTCCGTTTCTTCTTCCATTAACTCTGTGAGGAGGCCTGATTCTACAATGCGTATGGCATGAGTTAGAAGGATAGAGAGACATTTGATCACAGACTTAGATCATGAAAGAAGGGGACATTTCCTAAAAGTCTCATAGTCTCTTCCTCATAAGTGTGGCGCGCTTCACACCCATGAAAAATACTCTACATAATGTGGCTTTCAGACACCCTATAACATCTCAAAACCTAATGCTCTAATCCAAAAGTTGTCATGACAAAAACGTAGGCCCGAATCGATACACGGGACAAAGAACCCCGAGAGGCTCCAAGTCGAGCCATGAAATGAACATAATATCTAACTCAATCAAATAAAATAGAAGATCAACATACTTAACATAGCGCAATTTTGAACATAACATAACATCTGAATACATGACATAAGTCTGAAGCTTAATACATATTATGTTTGAAAAGCCTCTAATGTTGACGAGTTGATGGGCTAAGACCCCAAATAACTCACTATAGTCTAGAAACTGAAAATACATAACATATCTGATAAGAAAGGCCCTCGAAAGATAATGACTCACCAACTCTAATAGAGAAGTACTAATGGTGGAAGTCTAGCTAGCGATAGGACTGAGTCTGGATATTGAATCCTGTATCATAAAATGATACAACATAGAGTATGAGGTCATACCGAGTACGCAAGTTAAGTAGAACCACTAAGTAAGAAAAATCATAAACCATGCATACTATAAAACATAACCAAGGTAAGATGCTGAAAGTAGGGCTTGTATGCTATTTTTTTAAATCATAATCTGAACATAACTACATATCATAACTGAATTGGATGACCCAAAGGTGAAAAATTGATAATCATAAGTAAAACTAAACATTAGGTCAAACTTGCTGAAAACATAATATCATGACTGATGAACATGCATAACTGAAATCATGAGGAACAATGGGAGACTATTCATATAACCGACATTATCATGATAGAGCTTACGTGGTCCCGACTATCACACTCAAGTAGGCAGAGCCGTCCAAAGCTTTGCTAGGGATAAGGATGCTACCATGATATCAATATAAAACTGAAGGCCCTTAGGGCAGGGGAAGCTCAGAAGGGAGGTCCCAATAATCTGAACATACCTATGTTGGTGTGTAGTTTTGAGGCATAGGGTTGACTGACCCTTAGCCTACTCGGTGCTAGATATTACTCCCAAATACATGCATATGCTCTCTAAGGTTTTTAATGAAGCTGAACTATCATCTAGTGACGAAGGTGACTCATAACATACATACATAAATTTGAAATTATAACATCAGGAGCCTTGTCTCAAAGCATACCAAAAGTTGAAAATAGTGGGAGTCTAGACTCCAAAATCCATATGGTAAGATAATACATGAAATTCAGATAAATCATGAATCATACTTGATCATATGGTCTTTCCCAATACTTAAACATGTTTGACATCAACTTGATCAATCAAAAACATGAACATTGACATGGCTATTTTGAAACTATACATGCTTCATAAACATCTCATCATACTTGAACACATATTTTATGGATCTCAACTTTCATGAACTTTCATGGATGGGCATCATAATTTATAAAACCTGAAAACATAATTTATAATTAAAAATATTGTAAAATCTACCCATTAATCATAATTCAACATTAGCAACATGCTTAGATCATACCCAAGATTGAAACTTAGGAAATTCACATTTTGGGTAAAAACCCCATAGATTCATCAATTAGAATTTTCATGAATTGAGGGGGAATTGGGAATGGGTGTGGACAATTGCACCCATTCATAGCCTTACATAACTGAAGAGATCTGATCTCACAGCTTCCATGATTTCCCATTGAGAATTGAGGAAGAACTTTGAAGAGACTAGGCTTGATCACCTCTTAAACCTCTAAACTTGCATGCATGAATTAGAATAGGCTTAGAATGACTCAACCCTTCTTAAAATACATTATTATGAGCTTAAAATGATGTAGTTTAGGCCTTAGAAACTTAGGAATTACAGAAAATCTCTTAATAAATTTGTGAAAAATACACACTGCCAGTCCCAACAAGAGAGTGGAAGAATCATGGTCTTGGGGATGACTCGTCGTCTGCCTATCGTGATCAACACTACCATTTTTCATTAGAGGGTCACCATGAGGGACACCACAACTTTTGGTGTACCCTACAACTCTTGGTGACCAATCCATTACCACCACTACCAGAACTTCTCCTCTTTCAAGCATCCCTTGGCCACGACTGACATAATGAGTCGTGGTGTTGACCACGACTAGTGGTAACATCCGTGGTCACTTCGAATCTAACATTTCAACTAATATTGATCTCTTCCGCACAAGAGTCACTCCATGACTCATGGTGCACCCACGGGTTGTGGGATGACTTGTCCTATGACCAGGTGCAGAAAATTCTATTTTCTCTATTTCAACTCCCGGGTCTGATCTTAGGTTTTTCGGGGTATTACAATTTGTGCTAATCTATTATTTATGAGATTGATAACCTTGTAAGTAATCCATTGTATTTCTATTGAACTTGAGAAAGGGAATTAAAAGGGTTAAAAATAAGTACAGAATGGGATTCAAAGACCCTTGAACCCATTGGTGATTGGATAGAAGTTGTTGTTTATGATAGAGATATACCATTCAACCCCGTTTAGTTGAAATACATGTAGGCATAATTGTCATTTCATTTTTCTCCTGTGAACATATGGATATAGGAATTCGGGTTCATGAAACAGTTCTTGGATGCTACGGATGGTGGCAAGGAATGGGATAGTAACCTGCAACTAACAACCATAGGAAGAATCCTGCCAGTTTAATTATGTCTTGAAAACTCAACTTGAAACCAACCAAGTTCCATTGCCCTAGTTGTTCACTATCATCGAAATACAATCAAGCTTACAATTGTTTTTAGTAATTTTATTTGATGTTTTAGTAGTTTAATTTTTCAAACCAATCTTTATTTTAACTGTTTTGTAGATTAGTGAAATTAAAGTGACAACCTTATAAAGATTAAATTGACAAGTCTATGTGGGTGATATCTGGACTTCAAAATTCTATATTACTTGACGACCACGTACGCTTGGGGGGCATCGAATTTTTGGCGCCATTGTCGGGGACTTGAATATTGTTTGATTATTTGTAGGTTATGATTTTATTATGCTATTATGTATATATTGTATAGATTTTTTTCTATATTATACCACTCTTTTTAATATGACATCTTATTATATAAATGAGTTGATTGTTGGGTATTCATATTTTGGTGATCCATGTTTGAATTGTGGAGGACCTCACTTGTGACAATAATGTCATACTTGTGGTGTATGTGGTGGTGTAGATGGACATTGGAGCCATTGCTCAAATTCTTATTCCCCTTCCCCAAGCCCCTATTATGATTCTCTAATTGTTTTTGATGTTTACATGAATAATGAAGAGGAGGAACAACATTCTCCAATGAGCAATATGAAAAAACTGATCTTGGAGCATATGGAAGTAATGAGGGAGCAACTTAGTGAGTAGGGAGGAGCCTTAAAATGGATGAGTGCCAAGCTCACAGAGATAATGGCTAATACTACAATTGGTAATGATTTGCAAGTCATGATTTTAGTGAATACTCAAGAGGAACCTCAACTAGAAGGGAGAATAGAGCCCATACAAGAGATAGACCATTTTAGCTCAAGTATCTATGGCCTGTAGGGTCTTTTCAATGAAAAATTTGAGGCGTCTGAGGCCAAACTTCAAAGTGTTGTGGATAGTAGCCAATGCATGGAACAAGAAGAAGAATCCCAATAATTAGACTATTCCTTGTTGGTTGAGGTCGATGTTGAGGAGGTGGATAAAAGTGAGGATTTCAAGCATTATTCAATCTTTGAGTAGGGCGTATTGGGCCTCATTCTAAACATTTTTTGACATTGTGTTTGGTTGGAAACCTAGAAATAGATACTTCCAAGCCTATGAAGAGATGTGTAGATGAGGAACAATGCCCTTATATTCTAAAATTCATTATGCCAAAGACACACAATGACATCCCTAGCTTAAGGTCAAGGAAGGGAAAGAGGAAATATCTATTACTTGGTCCTTTCATGTTTATACCACCGCTCATTGAGCATGACAAAAAAGTGGAAAAGAGGGGTGAAATAAGCTCAAAATGGAAGGAAAAGTGGTGAAACTTGATGGTGTCATGACACGACGTTAAATCAGGCGCTTGTTGGGAGGCAACCTAATTGTGTACTAGTGTAGTTTTTCTTATTTTTTATATAGTGTCTCTTTTGTTTTTTATTTTGTGTGCAGAGAAGGGAAGTCTGAGTACCTAAAATTAAAGCTAAAGAGCACATCTTGAGCCTAAGTGTGGGGTTGTGCGACCGGTGAATCAAAGAGACATGCTCCTAGCTAGGCCCTAGAGGGCCTCAGGGAGTATTTCTCACCCATGTCTTGTTTTATTTTATAGATGCTCTGAGGATAGAGAAAAGCTTTAAGTGTAGGGTCAGGGTATGTCTCCCTGAATTTTAAGGGTAAGGGTGAGTACGCCTTCATGTTTTGTTTGAGAATTTTTGGTGAAAATGGCATGTCTCACCTACCCTTAGATTTTTCTTATGGCCTCGATTCTTTTCCAAAGGGAAGACCCTTTAAACTGGGTAATTTTTTTTTCGTTTAGGAGTTGTTGTCTTCATAGAGTAATGACGCATCTCTATGATAGATGGATGACAACTATCTTAAGGGAAGATTCGTCACATTTTTTTTTATTTTTTAGGAATGAGTCATAGGTCATCCAATTGTATGCTTGTTGATATTCTTCTTAGATACTATGCTAGAGTGAATAGAGTGATCATCTTAATTGCATGAGTGAGGATCCATGAGAAACAAACATATCTCTTTAATCTGACTCAACATATCCTTAGGGCTTAATAATGAATAAACTTGTCATTCAATATGATTGTGTGAATTTGTAGCTGTAGAAACTGATTAGATTCTTGTTGCCGTGAGAGGTAAGCTGAATTGCTTTCTATGTATATATTGTAGCATCTAGAACTTCGCTTTGTGTATGTAGGATACCTAGTTGGTAGGGAGTTGAGACATGATCAAGGCATTTCTTTGAAGAAACTATTTTTCCTATAGTTGTTTTACCTTCCTAATCATTCTCCCTAGTTACGCCCTTTGAGCCTAAAAGCCTTATTCGTTCTTAGCAATGAAAGTAACTTAATCCCTCTTTTTGTGAGACCTCAGATTTCTGATCCAATGTATTCTTAAGAACTTTAAGACTTAAAAGTTAAGGTCCACCAAGATATATTGCAAGGGAAAAAGAAAAAAAAATTGTGGTAAGAAAAGAAAAGTAAGAAAAAAGGGTGCCCAGAAAACTTGTGTTGTTTACTTGCTGCTAGGTAATTGAAAAAGAGAGCTTTAATTACCAAATTCTTAGCTATTCTATGATTAGAAAACTAGCAGTCAAGTAGTAAAAATTGGGCATGAAAAGAAAATACAAGGGTGAGTAGATGAAGGGTGAACAAACAAGGAAAAAGGTGATGGACAAGAAAAAGTAAAATGTCTTAAAAGTACTTAGGGTGGTAGTCACTATAAAATAAAATATCAATCATACCCATCCCTTAGTCGATATTACAACCAAAAAATGTCCTTGTGATCTTAATCTCTTGAAGCAATTAGGTAGTCTTAACTTACATGAAGGGCAAACCTATGGTATGTTACATATGTGGATTATATCATTTGTGAGCGTGAATGTTCCTTTCTTATTGTGTTCCATGTCTTTACATTGATGAATTTTAGAGAGGAACATTACTAAAATTGAGGGGCACAAGAGATCTAATTCAGTGTATTATTTGTTGCATGTGTAACACTTAATCATGTTGGCCCTTTGTGTTGAAAAGATGAGTCAATTATAGAGATTGTGTTATCTTGATTGTGAAGCTTGCATTTGTGCTTCATGAAATTGTGTTGCTTATGATAAACCTCTCTATGAATGATCCATGCTAGTTGGTTTAGTAACAGTAGATAGAGGTATAAAGTGTGATGGTGAAATGTGAGTTTAGGTATGTTTTAAGGATTGTTCGAGGACGAACAATGGTTTAAGTGTTGAGTGATGATGTTGGGAATATCTTTATGCCCATTTGCCATGTTTTTACCCATATTTGATCATTTATTGAGTTCGTAATCTTTAATTTATGCTTAGATACATGTATGTGTTTTTTATGCGCTAACAAACTGTCATGCCCCGAGTCTACACCCTAGACGAAACACGGTACTTAAAGTCACACGTAACCCCAAGTCAACCCTTGGTCTATCATACACTGGTATTCTGAGTAAAATATGCATAGCGTAAGCAATTAAATAATACATAATAGCATTTATAGAAATTCAAAATTGAACATAGAGATTTAAATTATCTGAGAATCTTAAATCAAGTTTGTGTCTGAAAGCCATCTAACAGAGGAGTTGCTGGGACAAGCCCCCAACTAACTCTAAATCTAACTGATAATGATAAAGAAACTGAAATGAATGAAATATCTCCCTCAGAGTATGAGGACTCACACTGCTACTGCTAATAGAGAGATCCGAACGAAATCGGCTATCGGTGTTGGGTCTGAGAACCTACGGTTGTATCATAAAATTATACAACATAAAAAGTATGCATAAGTACTTTGAATGTACTGAGTAAGTGAGAGAAGCATAAAGATAAATATATAGATGATTGAACTGAAAAGAGATGCAATGACCAACTAGTAAACTAAATTGAACAACCTGAAGTAAACTGAGATTGTCAAGATGACCCGGTCTGGTGGTCAAAGAAATGCCCTAAGTATGAAAGTTCTAAGTCTGAGATATTGTAATAAACTGGGATAAGCTGATGTAGCTTAAACTGAACTGAGCTGCTTATTCTGAAACTGGACTAGACTGACTAGTGTGAGAGTGTATAAGCGACACATAACAGCTAAAGCTAAATGTGGAGTCCGATGTATACACCCCACCGATAGGACCCAATATACCTTGCCAGGGTATAAAGGCATGAACTGGGTGATCACAAAAGTTTGTGACCAATTAGACCAATAATCTAAAACTGCAACCTGCGGTGGAACCCCGGTCCGCTTAATGCTAAGTCATAGTCCCACTGGAAACCTATACTGAACTGCTAGGCTGATAGCTCAGGACTGGAGTCCAAGACTAGTCAGGGTCATATAACTGAAAGTACCATGAGAGTCTTATCGGACCATATTTTGAGATTGAGTTCTAGACTGGTTAGAGCTTTTTATCTAAAAGCGTCGTAACCGTCTTAGAACAAATTGTAAATTGAACTGGGGTCCTGGGCTGGTCAGAGCTATAAATGTATATAAATGAGATGTCATGACCACCTAATAGACTAATAAAGTATACTATGAGTCTGATTCTGATAACCGAGAGGCACCACTGACACCTCGAGAAATTCTATAGTCAAACTGATCAGCTGACATTTCTATCTAACACTGGATTTTATAGTATTTTGACTGAAACTGAACCGACAATTCTAAGTAATACAAAGTATATAGACTTTCTAACTGAATCTGACTAACATACATGTAATTGAGTTTCTAACACATACAATTATTATAGGAGCCCCTAACTGTGATAGATGCAAGTAATTCGCAAGAATTCAATGCTTAAACATAATTCTAGTTTCTGACTTTTCAAGAGCTAGGGATAAAATTCGCTGGAACAAGAATCATTTTAGTTACAAACTGGTGGAAAATAATGAAAATTAACATACGATAGGATTCCACATGAATTAATCAAAGAATGATAACAATATCTTCAAATTCGCAATTTCAGGGCTAGGACTGAAAGTGGAAAGAGAGAGACAGTTTTAGGGGACGCAAGGGGAGAACAATCTCCTTGTTGAATTCCCACATACCTATAGAAGAAACCCTGTTGAAAATCTTTGAGAAGAATTGAGAAGCATATCAAACTTTTTCTCCTACTCTGTGCTTTCAAAGAAGTTCTTACGTTCTGTTCTTAAGGGAGTTGCGAGAAATGAATGGAAAGGGTCGTTCTAAATGAATGGAAAAGGTGGTTCTAACCCATTAATTCCCTCCTATGTGAACACAAAATAAAGTGGTTTCAAGTTTAAAAATCTGGGAAAATTCTCAAATACCCCTGGCAGAAAGAACTGAAAACTGCCCGACCCTAAATAACGGATCTCAGAACGGGTAGTTGGTTCAAACAAAATCCCGTTGAAAGTTTTCGTTGGTTCTGGATTCTGAAGCTAACTTCACTGGAAAGACCCACGGGAGGATACAATGGTCTGTTGGAACAAAGAATGGGACGTTGACACCTTCCGTTAGAACAGGTAAGAAAGTTTGGCATAGAGACAATGAGTCATCACAATGACTCATTGGAAGAACCAACGGATCATTGTATCCACTCTTGGTCCACACTGCTGGGGTCTAGAACTGGACAACGGGTGGTAGCAATGGCTTGTTGGTAGTAACCATGGGTCATTGTTCCCTCTCGTTGTCTCAGGGAGAGGTCCGGTGATTCTCTATACTTGGGATTCAACAGACGATAGGACGGCTCGTTGTTAGTTTCAACGGGTCATCCTATGTCTCGTTGTTTTCCCTGGAAGAAACCTATTGCAACCCATGACCCTATACAATAGTCCATTGGTTCCACCATTGGTCTGTTGTGTGGGTCATTTGAGATAGAAAAATTGTCTGGTTTTCCTATAGTTTTTCATGCAATGTCTAAATTTCGTCTAGGGAAGTTTCGGAGTGTTACAATATATCCCCCTTGAGATCATTCATCCTCGAATGAAGACAAAAATTAGGAAAAGAGCTGCGACTAAAAAATTGAGACTATGAACTAATTTCTGTAGGAGTAATTGAATCCAAACTGATTTAACCGTACTAATAAAGTTGATGCAACTAGGATGCACATAGGAAATCTAAATAGAGCTGATGAGTACGGAACTGAGTAGAATACTGAAAAGGGATTTAGTACTTGATTCTGCAACTGAACTGGGAGAGAACAAGTGAGGTTATCTGGCCATCATGTCTGCTTCTACTTCCCATGTGGCTGCCTCAACTAGCTAATTCCTCCACAAAACTTTCACCAAAGTGATTTCTTTGTTTCTCAGCTTACGAACCTGAAGGTCAAAGATCTGAACTGGAACTTCTTCCTATGAGAGACTATCCTTTATCACCACACTGTCCAATGGCACCACTGAAGTTGGATCACTAATGCCTTTTTTCAGTAGGTGATACATGGAATACTGGGTGCACGACTGCAATTATGAAGGTAGTTCTAACTCGTAGGCCACATTGCCGATTCGCCTCAGAATTCTATAGGGTCCCACATACCTGGGACTGAGCTTTCCCTTTTTTTCAAACCTCATCACCCATTTCATAGGAGAAATTTTCAAGTATACCCAGTCATCAACTGCAAACTCCAACTCTCTTCTCCGTACATCGATATAAGATTTCTGACGGCTCTGAGCTGTTTTCAACCTTTTTCAGATGAGATGAACTTTATGCATTGCCTCGTGAACTGAGTTTGCCCCTATTAGAGTAGCTTCACCAACCTTAAACTACCCTATGGGAGATCTACACCCCCTACCATATAATTCCTCAAATGGGGCCATCTGAATGCTAGAGTGGTAGCTGTTGTTGTATCCGAACACGATGAGAGGCAAATGGTCATCCCAACTTCCTTGAAATCGTAATGAATTCCCTAAACATATCTTCTAGGGTCTTAATGGTTCGCTCAGCTTGTCCATCGGTCTGTAGGTTAAAGGCTGTGCTGAGCTTGACCTGGGTACCTAGTCCTTTATGAAAATATTTCCAGAAGTGAGAGGTGAATTGGGTATATCTATCTGAGATAATGGATAATGGAACACCATGAAGTCTAACCAGTTCCTGTATATAAATCCTAGCATAGTCCTCAGCTGAATCTATGGTTTTGACTGGGAGGAAATGTGCTGACTTAGTCATCCGGTCTACTATCACCCATATTGAATCATGTTGCCGACGTGTCCGAGGTAGATCCGTAATGAAGTCCATGTTTACTTCTTCTCACTTCAATGTGGGTATATTGATATCCTGAGTCATACCTCCTGGTCTTTGGTGTTCTAGCTTAACTTGATTGCAATTCGGGAACTTGGCTACAAATTCAGCATTGTCTCTTTTCATGTCGTTCACCCAGTAAATATCCCGCAGATTGCGGTACATTTTTGTAGCACTGGGGTGAATGTAGTATCTTGAGCTATCTACCTAGGACGGTATCTGCTTTCTCAACTCACCAACTTTCGGTACACACAACCTTCCCTGGTAACGGAGCACACCGTCTCCCTCTTCAGAGAAACCCTCAACCCCCTTTCTGAGAACTACTTCCTTAAGTTTAACTAGAATTTGACCTTCATCTTGTCTGTATTTAACTTCATCTACCAAGGATGAATCCGAACCACTCTGCATCACCACCCCACCTTCGGCTGAATCCACCAGCTGCACTCCTAACCAGGCTAGCCTGTGAATATCCTTTGTCAGCTCCTTTTTGCCTTCTTCTACATGAGCCACGCTACCAATAGACACTCTGCTTAGGGCATCAACCACCACATTGGCTTTTCCTGAGTGATATAACACACTCATGTCGTAGTCTTTCAGTAGTTCCAATCACCTTCTCTAATGAAGATTTAGGTCCTTCTGACTGAACACATACTGAAGACTCTTGTTATCCGTGAGCACATCCACATGAGCCTCATATAGGTAATTTCTCCATATTTTCAGTGCGAAAACCACCGCTGCAAACTCCAAGTCATGAGTTGGATAATTCTTCTCATGAACTTTGAGCTGTCTGGAGGTGTAGGCTATCACTTTGCCCTGCTGCATCAAAACGCAACCAAGTCAAACTCTGAAAGCATCACAATAAACAACCAACCCATCTATTCCTTCTGACAAGGTTAAAATTGGAGCGGTGGTGAGTCGAGTTTTTAACTCCTGGAAACTCTTCTCACACTTATCCGACCACTAAAATTTTACATTCTTCTGAGTTAACTTAGTCAGAGGGGATGCTATAGAGGAGAATCCTTCCACAAATCGTCGGTAATAACCCGCTAATCCCAGGAAAATCCTGATCTCAATATGAGAGGTAGGTCTGGACCAATCCTTCACTGCTGCTATCTTGTGAGGGTCTACTTGTATTCCTTCACCTGAGACCACATGACCTAAGAAAGTCATGGACTTTAACAAAAAAATTCACAGTTGAAGACCCTAAGTGTCTATAATGCTAATCTTAGGTGATTGGCATGCTCTTCCTCATTTCTAGAGTATATGAGAATGTCGTTGATAAATACAATGACGAACATATCGAGATACCGCTTAAAGAACCTGTTCATTAAATCCATGAAGGCTGCTGAGGCGTTTGTGAGTCCAAAGGACATCACCACAAACTCTTAGTGACCATACCGAGTTTTGAAAGCTATTTTCAGTATGTCACACCCTTTGACTTTAAGCTGATGGTACCTTGACCTGAGATCAATCTTGGATAAACAACTGGCTCCCTGAAGTTGGTCAAATAGATCGTCAATTCTGGGTAGGGGATTCTTGTTCTTGACTGTGACTTTGTTCAACTAACGGTAATATATGCACATTCTTAGGGTACCATCTTTCTTACGCACGAATAGCACTGGAGCACCCCTGGGAGAGATGTTGGGTCTGATAAAACCCTTATCTAGATGATCTTTTAACTGCTCCTTCAACTCCTTAAGCTTAGCTAAAGCCATTCTGTAAGGAGGGATGGAGATGGGCTGAGTATTTAGGAGGAGATCTATTTCGAAGTCTCCCTTTCAAGGGGAACTCTGAGAAGATCCTCAGGAAAAACATCTGGGAACTCGCTGACCACGAAAACTGACTGAATGGTAGGGGTCTCAGAGTTGAAATGCTTGAACCGAACCATATGATAAATACATCCCTTGGAAATGAGTTTCTGGGCCTTAAGATAGAAAATAAACCTACCCTTAGGCGTTGAACTGCTACCCGTCCATTCTAACACTGGCTCATTTGGAAACTAGAACTTGACAACTCTAGTTCTGCAATTAATTGAGGAATAGCTGAAGTGTAGCAAATCCATGTCGAGAATAAGGTCAAAGTCGACCATGTATAACTCTACAAGATCAGCTGAAATAACTTTATTTAGGACAAAGACTGGGCAGTTTCTATACACCCGGCTGGCTCTAACTGACTCGCCAACTGGGGTGGAGACTGAGAATGGTTTTGGAGGACCTTTGGACTGATGTTGAACTGGACTACTATATAGGGAGTCACAAAAGAAAGAGTGGCTCCTGGATATAAGAGGGCATACACATCTAGATGGAAGAGACGTAACATACCAGTAACTACGTCAGGTGAGTTTTCCTGATCCTGACGGAAAGATAGAGCATAGAAGCGATTCTGGCACTGACCGCCATCTGTACCTTATGTGTTGGACCGCTAAGCTGATCGGCCTGCTGGGGATGATGATGTGGTGGATTGTGATCTCCCTCGCCTGTATACGGGCACTCCCTAAGCTTGTGTCCAAGCTGTCCACATCCTAAAAAAGCCCTCTTTGCCCTTAACGCACGATAAGGAATATGAACAAAAGAGAGTTTTCCTAATAAAATCTTTCACCCTCCTCATCATAAGTGTGGCACACTTCACACCCATGAAAAGGACTCTACTCAACGTGGCTTTCAGACTTTTCGAGGATACTGTAAATCTAGTGCTCTGATACCAAGTTTGTCATGCCCCGAGTCTACACCCTGGACGGAACATGGTACTTGGAGTCACAAGTAACCCCAAGTCAACCCTTGTCTATCATACATTGGTATTTTGAGTAAAATATGCATAGAGGAAGCTTTGAAATAATACATAATAGCATTTATGGAAATTAAAAACTTAACATAGAGATTTAAAATATCTGAGAA
>JACEIK010000871.1:73718-84064 GCA_018107945.1 Datura stramonium
TCAAATTAATACAGAATAAATAAAATAAACCAAAAAAAAATATATGATCACATAAATATCTATAATAAATTTTAAATTACAAATTTCTAAATCTTCCTTATAATTAAATTTGAAATAATCAAAATCTTTGTCCTGCCCGAACTGCCCGAGGGATAATTCCACTGGCGGGAACCTTATAAAAGAATATTTTGGATTCGCGCCAACAATGAGCCCGCGAAAGGCGGTACTAAGCTACGATTGTTTTCTTTTTCCTTATGGTACTCCGCTTGTGGATGCGCGCCACATTTCTAAAATTTTAATGTTACTAAGAATCAGTTTTTCAGTTAGTATTAACTACGCAAACTAACTATAATTAATTCTGAAAATCATTTTAAAGTTATAAATAAAGAAGGGTCATGTTACCGGAGCAAACAAATTAAAGGAAAGTACTGACATTAAATCTCAACTGGATCTGAACGACTTCAAGTATATTGAGTTAATAAATAAATAAATTCATAATTCAACTAAACTTAAATGAATTAAGTGAGTTATATTTATATGAGTTAATTTTATCACCTTTTGTCCCAGCTCACACTTGGACAACAAGATAATAAGTAACATCATCAATAGAGTATTTCCTAGAGACAATAGCCTTTTCATATACTACTCCTATCATTTTATAAAGATAGTTTCATAAAGACAACAAGAGAGAGGTAATAAGATAATAGCTTTTCGAGAACAAGATAAAACGTTTAGTGGATGATGGAATAAATGGACAAGATAGTACATGATTACGCTATACTATTATTGATGTTATTATTGCTTTCGATGTTGGTTTTTCTATATTGATCTGAACTTTTTCATATTATCAGTGTTTTTTAAAAGGTAAATCAAAAGAAATGAATCTTTTCAATGATATGTCCACTTTTCACGAGCTAATTTCATGAAAAATAACTATCAAAATCTGTATTACATAAAAGACAGCTCAATGCACAAAACATGCCGCATTAGCAGAGTCCGAGAAAGAGCCACCACCAAGTGATGTAACCGCCTAAATGTCTAAAAGAGAACAAAAAAAACTCTGTTTTGATAAATATGAATGTCTAAAACTGCTTATACATAATTTAAAAGATTATATTAGACCAACAGCCTTTTTTTACATATGAAGTGGCATTTCGAACGTCGAGTTATCTAAACAGTTGCAAACTGAAAATTCCCAAAAGCTGCATCAGTTACTCATTTTTAAAATTTGTACTAGTTAGATCTAAAACAATGCTATCAATTGGGCAAGTTGAAAACGCGCTAGACAAGAATGAGTAACAAACTCGACTTCTCATATTTAGTATTACGAGTTAAAGAAACGGGGGAGGGAATTATGCATATACTAACACCTTTTACAAAATTGAAATTTACTAGTAACATATTATGTCAAACAATCATTTATAAAGCTATTAAAAATTTTGACCAAATTATTAGATTTTATTTCAATTGTAAGGAACAAAGAAAGGGAACTGTATCTAAAAGGATAGAAACTGTGAAAAATAATAATCAAAACAATGACCTCAGTTTGTAAACCAATATTCTGAAAATAATTTTTACCAAGTGCTACCTTGTAATAGGTAATGTGTCAAACTCTTTCGTTCACCCTTGCCTTGCTTGATAAGTTACCAACTTCAGGTGTACCCCAAATCCTGCTTTAGCATACGGTAATACAAACTTCAGGTGCATGTTACATCAACAAAATCAAGAAATTTACAATGCTACAGGCATAGCACATAAAGTTGACCAACATTATCCGAATAGAGGTTCTTAGCTCACCAATAGGAGTGTCATCATCTTGATCCAGAAAACTCAGGTCCTGCATCAGTATTTAGCAATTTATCTGATGCAAAACAGGTTAGAACAAAGTTTAAATGCCATTTTTGGCTTAACAATTTAATCAAGCCTTGATGAGAATGACCACTAGAACATTCAAATACGAAACATTCGCTTCTTCTCACGTCAAAAGTTGAACTCTTTCTTTGCAAATACTAGCCTAAAGTAGAACAATATGTCTTCAACAATAATTAAACAATGAAACTCTGGAGCTAATGAGATTACTCTAGATAAACATACCCCAGCAAAATTATCAAATGCAGGAATATCAGACAGAACAGTATTCTTGAAACCTAGTCCCTCTTCGTACCATGTTGACAGGGTCTCCATTCAGAACCAACATTTCGAGTAGATGCTGCTAGGTCGGGTGAGGGGTGCACCCACTCTCCATATTTCTTCCCATCTGATCTGATTGTGTCCCAACAGTTGCTGTGACAGGAGTGAATTCATCTCTTCTGCTTAGGGAAGGCATGGACCTTGGCGGAGAGGAAACCAATTTATTTGGTGAAGGCAAAATATCAGACAACAAATTGGTGCACGCAAGGTCTTGATTATCACGTAGTCTTTTGATTTCAATCCTAAGACCATTCCCAGGTGGTGGGGAACGGTTACCACTGGGTTCTGCACGATCCTCATGTGAGGAAGCCATCTTAACTTTTGGTGAAATGAAGTCTTCCTTGTAGATGTTGCAGAGATCATCACATTCAGCTGAGTTTCTGGTGGAGATCACAAGGACTCGTACATTCAGTCAAACCTCTCTATAACAACATTTCACGATAACCTTGCTTTCTGTGGAATCGATCTTTCATATTATGTTATATGAAGTATTCTCTATAACAACATTTTGCTATAACAGCCAAAACATACCGGAACAAAACAAGCAAAGTGTTATAGAGAGGTTTGACTGTATAAGATAAAAAGAAAAGCTCTGTTACATACACCCACCAGTTAGTAAAGGCTCAAATAACATTCGATCTTTTGTACGTCTCTTGTTTCGTTTCCATATGACCAAAGAGAAAGGATCCTTTTTTCTGTTAGTGTTGCAAAACAGTGGTATCTTTTCTACGTCTCTCGTTATATCTCCATATGACCAAAGAGAAAGGATCGTTCTCTTCAAAGTGTTTCAATTCACTGGTATCTTTTAGTAATCTTCCAATATAACTGTAGTGTTGAACATGATACATTATCAAAAAGATTAATGGGTTGAAGAGAAATCTATTAAATCAGATGATAATGATTTAACTTACGCATTCGACAATACTATATCACCCTCATTAATGAGTAGCTTTCGCCTTCTTCTCCTTGCTTTTGGCTCCTCAGGAGGGGGTGTTGATCGAAGTGCTAAATCAGGTGACTGAATGCCCTGAATATTCATGAAAAAAGGGAGTTATCATTAGAATCTATAATCGACCACTCTATAATAGTCATTCTCTATAATAACATTTCACTATAACAGCCATGTTTCTATAGAACTAATCTTTCGTGTTATGTTATATATGTTCTCTATAACAGCATTTCACTATAGTAGCCACAATATATTAGGACAAACAACATTGTTATAAAGAGATTTGACTGTATATATGAGATATATAATTTGAGTTTAAGAATGAGACCCTTGCAGCCACCAGAAGATATCTGTGGATCAGTGAATTCATGAACCTTTGCTGAAGTAGCAAAATGTGGTTCTTCTCATTGTTGAGGTGGCAGAGTGTGTCCTCCATAGGCCGCCATCTCTTCCACAACTAGGCCCGCAGTTTCCTTGTCTTTCATGATCTGTTCCTCCAGAATTTTATCTGGTTCCATCACATCATTACCGTGGTCTGGCCATAAGGGAACACTCTCATAAACATGATCATGGACAGCATCAGACATGATTTTGATTTCTGGAATATCTTGAGGAATGTCATCATGAACAGTCCCTCGGTTTAGTGCTGTCTGATTCTTAAAGAATTTTGACACTGAGCAGAAGTTCTATCTGGGTTTGAAGGATCAGAACTGCAGCAAAAAATAAAGAAAAGAAACATTATATTAAAAACTTGGCAATAATTGGAAACAATCTGCATCTATAGTCAATTAGATCCTTACTCTATCTCCATAGACAGGGCACCTAATCCAGAAACTTCAAGCGATTTTGACAAACTCCTCCATATGTCCTGTTAAAACGAATTGTTAATCAAAACGATGTTGCAATTTAAGCGGAAAAATCTAGAATTCCCTTCAAATATGAAGCAAAAGTTCAACCTACCTCATCAAAGAAAATAGCTACAAACTGATCTTCATGCATTAGTATTTGATCTATGTGCAAAAAGAATTTCATTTATTAAAAAATCATTATTAATGAAAATCCAAATCAAAATGAAACAAAAAAAAAAGTCATTAAAACAGGAAATAAGTGAAAAACAAAATACATACCTTCCAAAGTTCTCTCTTAGTGACTCTTAATATGAGTATCCTCAAACCTGGAACTCAAAATGCACATGTGACTACCTACAGATTCTAGATGACAACTTAAAAACTATTATGCAAGATTACCCATTCAGGTCAGAGTAGTATGGTGCATGAGTGGCATCTTCCGGTAGATTGAAGGCCTTTCTTATCCCTGCTTCTAAGTCTCTGCAGTCTTGGGAAAAGTATTCCACTTGCTTTGAGTATATCCGCACAACTCCAAGCACAAGGTTCCCATACTGCTGCAGTGCAAGGTATACTGGGGGAAACATGATGAACTCTAGAAACAAATTTCAAACAATAAGCATCAGTATCATTGAGCAAACACTTAAAAAAGAAGTATAATAAGCATATCAAAGCTACTGCTATATATTTATGTAGAGCAACTTAAGTTGAACTGTTATAGATCCTTCCTGGCGTTTCCTGAAACCTGCTCTAGTTACATTCTAAAAGATTCACAACACTAGCAACCTATGAATGGGGTAAAAGCTTTACATAAGATATCAGCGAGAAAAGTGATGACAGCTTGGGAGAATATCAACTCTAGCAAACAGTGAAGGAGAAAATAATTTATTACTACGAGTCAATGAGTGCATACAAGAGTTAATTACTTGTATGTCATTCAAGTTAATGGAAATAAGCTAGTAGTAAAGTCACTTTTTTTGGTAACAATAAAATTACTCATGTATTACCTATTCCACAGAAACACTCCTGCTGAAAATGTCCTTTTTCTCACTGGAAACAGACTTAACCACCTGCTGTCCACTGAGTCGCGTCAGCAGTTCTGGCACAATTTTCTTGGTCCTTCTCATTTTTCAATTTGGTGTATCTTGGATTGGCTTCTGTCAAGGCTTGAAGCATTACTCTGCTTGTTTCAGTTTTCATTTTTTGTTTTTTGGCACTTTTGGTTATTTAACAGATTTCTATATACTATTCCCATTCTTATTTTGCTTTCAGATACGTCTTAACTCCTTAGATCTTCAGAGTTCCTTTTTTTTAAATCCAGATGCTAAGAAGCAGCTCCAAGCACTTGCAACCTAGACTGTTCCTTCTCGATTCTCCTCTTCTCAGCAGTCGGCATTTAGTGTGCTGTTTAAACATTTTATACACAACAAGCTAGTCATGGAAGGAAACTGATCATCAATGTCCACCACAATTAACAATCATATTGATTATATAATGGTTCTTTATACACCGACGAATTCTGATAGTAGCATATAGGCGGTTTAGGTTGCTTCCGATGAGAGAATGAGCTTTTCCAGCATTAGTAATATTGTGGGATAATAGGTAAAACATGAGTGATTTTATTGTTACAGAAAAAACAAAAGTGACTTTACTAGGTAATATTTCATAACTTGAATGACCATACAAGTAAGTAACTCACATAGTAGTCAAGCTATAAAGAGATCATCAAGAACTAATCAATGAAAACAAAGTGCACTTGCCATAAACCAGAGAAACTAAAGAAACATTTGAACCATTAAAAGTTAATCATACGTATGTGTGTGATTTATTCTCCCACATATAGATGCATCCACCGTGTCCTTAAATAATCTAGAAGTGCTTAATAAAAATCACAGGTTGATTCATGAGTAAATTCAAATCTTTAGTCTTGTTATAGAAAAAAGTCGTGAATAGACACTTACATTTCGTTTGTTTGATAAAGACATTCGTTCCCCTCCTACTTTTCTGAGAATTCAAGAGTTAATATAGTTTCCAAGCTAAAGTTCCATACTTCTATGCTTAGGAATTCTCTTTAATTAAGTAGTTGAATCTTCCTCTTTAGTGACGATTAATTTCTTTTCACAGCAATAAGCAGCCCCACACGTCCTTCTTCTCTCTATTTACACATGAGCATATGAGTGAAGCATGTAGTTTTCTCTTCATAGTCGGTCCTATTACTGAAACATCAAGATCAAAATGCAAATTTTTATGTTATCCTCCTTCAAAATGAACAATGAATGAGTGTAACATACTAACACAGTTGACACGACATAGTGCATAATAAGCACAATTACAAGCCTTCAACTATCAAGTCTAGAACAGAAAGACGAAAACTCTCCACTGATTTAGAAATCAATTTCATCTGAGCAAATGACTAAATCTCCATATCCAAACTAAATCCCAAACTTTAATTGAAAAGGACCAACCTTAACGTAGAACAAATCTTAATCTCACAAAAAGAAGTTCCAATTAATATTAGCAATGCAAGTATTCAATACAAATTAATTGAAGTTGAGGAAAAATAGGTAAATCACAAGAAAGAGAGCCAGAGCTACAGCTGGGGACATAAAAAGGGGGGCAAATTCTCAGGCAAAAAAAAAAAAAAACAGTAGATGCATAAATTACATNCTGGGGACATAAAAAGGGGGGCAAATTCTCAGGCAAAAAAAAAAAAAACAGTAGATGCATAAATTACATAATATCAACTCTTTGCAACAATACATTGAATTATACAATCAAAACCACATTTCAATCTAAACCTTCAACTAACATGACTGCAACAGAACTAGAAAGCTTAATTATAAACTGCTGGGCTTGGCACATATTCAAGGAGAATAAACACATTACAAGAAAAAATTAAAATAATATACAGAAAAATTAAATAGAAAATTTAAGAGAAAAAGAGAACAAACCAATTTTAGAGAGTATGTCTAGTGGAAGCATAATGAGATTTCTTCAATCTGCCTGCCATACTGTCACCAATGGACCCTTCCGCCCCAAAAGTCTCACCAAATAGAACATTCAAATTACTTGCGTTTAAGGTTTTGGGGGGTTCGGATTTTACTTCAGTATTATTAAATGATTCACAATAGAGTTTAGGTTTCGCGGGAGTGAATATGGCGCCAATACTGAAAACTACTCCATTTGTCCCAAAGTCATTTTTGTGACGCATTTACATTTAGAAAAGAATCTCACATATTTACAATTAGAATTATTTAATTTTAAAATTTTCTTTATATTCAATCATATGAATACTCAAGGAGTACTTTACTTCATAAATTTCAAATTTCTTTTATTTTTAAATTTTTTATTTCAAATCAAACTATACTACATAAATTAACACTAGCGAGTAATGAGCTTGGTTTCCCGAAAAGAGCCGGCGGGTTTGGACCAAATGTTAAGAAATGTATGTCGATCAACTTTTTGGTTATCTCAGTGCGCTAGATATTTTATGTATATATTTTTAAAAGTTGATATAATAATATATGTTGGCATTCATATTATAAGAAGGCTAAATAATGTATTTGATTGAAGATTTAGTTATTTACTTAGAGAATTAGCGATCAAATCCCACTAATTATAATTTTTCTATTTTTTTGGTGGAGCATTCCTATTTTACAAATTCTAAATTCGCCTCTGATTACGTGTAATCAAAATATTTTAACATGCAATTTAAATCTTAAATTTGTTTGTTTATAGTAATACTTTTAATGATATACTTGAAAGGTAGAATTTAATTTTAAATCTGTGATTTTATTTTTAAAAATTTAAAACTTAATCCATAATTTTAAATTTTGTTAAAAAAGCTCACAAACAATGGAGATTGTCGGTGTAATGGAGAAGCATTACTTTATTGTTAACTTATTAGATCAATAGGTCTTTATAAAAATTTGTGTACTTTGAAAGTATGTAATATCATATAATTGTAAGTCTTTATTTATTAAAAAAATATGAAGATTTGTACTTTATTAATGGGGGACGTTAAAATATCTCAATACCTTATTCATGAATTATGCTTTACTTATTTAATAAAATCGTATAAGAGCGAAATAAGTTTTGATAGATTTCGCGAATTGCTAATTGTCATGTTCATGAGAAAAAGTAGTACAACTTTTAAAATATAAATTGCATGTTGAAATGCAATTTTAACTTCAAATTAATGATTTCAAGTTCATGTCCAAATTCCTACTAACTTAGCAAAACAAATAATCAATCATATCAAATTTGCTTTCATAGTGCAGGGAATGTTCTGTACAACAGTTTTATTTCTTGGCAGGGGAAACATGATTCCTCTCTGCTAACAATGTGACAAATATACAGACAAGTAAATCAAATGTTACCTTTTTCAGCAGCTGTTAAGAATAATAAACATCTTTCATTTAGCTAAATCAATTTTCAAGCAACAACTTCAATGAATTTATGTGATGCCCATGTCCTGGCCACATCAGAAACCTTATTTCCCTCAACCTGTAACAGTCTTAACTTTGGTGAATTCAACACAAATAACTCAACACCCTCTGCCTCAATCCCACAACAATACATTACATCAACAGTTTCTAATTTCTTGCAACACTTGGCCAATGAAACCATGGTTAAATTTGTCAATTTTTTGCAACCCCTCACCTTCAGTTCATTCAGATTGTTGCAGGATACTAGCATTGATATCAGTTCTTTATCAAGTAACATGTCATTAAAAGACAAGTCTAATTTCTTTAATCTTTTCAAATCCTGTCCTAATGTAGTCAACAAACCAGATTCTCTTTCCACTACATCACAATTTATCAAAGCCAGTTCTTCAAGCCCATCAGCCATAGCATTTCCAAGAATCTTTAGCCCTTCACCAGTAACAAGACAGCAACTTTGTAGACTTAAACTCCTCAAACTCCCTAAATTTTCAGCAGCAGCTGTCAAATGATTGTTGTCAAGATCAAGAGGCAACCTCAAATCAAGCTTCTGCAAATTATCACATTTGCTTTGGCTCAAGAAATGAAGCAACCCCTCCTTACTGCCACCATCATAGAGCAACAACGAATTCAGCATAGCACAATTCTCAGCCAATTTCAACAAAACCCCATCAGCAATTGTCCTACAAGTTCTCAATTCCAATTCTTGAAGACCCTCCAAACACTGAAGAAATGCTAAAAAGGAACCTTGATCACCAACCCCTTCACAGCCCTTCAGCTTCAAAGTTCTCACCTTTTTGCAATTCCTCCATAAAAAGCTAACACCCTTATCCCCTGCTTGAATTCCAGTCAACAAAAGACTCTCCAAATTCAACTCAGAAGAATCACAAGAACCATAAAAGTCAACATAATCCAATTCCCCTGAATTTCCAGCTGAGTAAATAGAGAGTTCTTTAAGAGACCGAAAAGGGGTCATCCACAAAAAGGAAAGGGGTCTAAAAAGAGTAACAGCAAGAGAAACAAGATTAGGACATGAAGCAGAAAGAGAAAGCAAAGAGAAAGGAGAAACAGGACCATTCAAGAACCGGAGGTGCCGGAGATTGGGGCAAGAAGAAGCGACGGCAAAAAGCACATGATCGGAGGAATCCACGGTGGCTGTACTGGTAACAGAAACAGTAGACAAATATGGGTGAAAACGGAGAAAAGATGAAAAAAGAGGGATGAAAGGGGGTTCAATAAAACTGAGAGAAAGAGAAGTAGTTGAAGAGCGAAGAAGATGGAGCCACCGCCTACAGACTAAAGAAACAGCGGCGGAGGACGGCGGCGGAAGGCGGCGGAATATTTCTTGGAGAAGTTCATCACAGAGAATTGAATCCATTCTGTAGTGTGTGTGGATGGGAGACGCACAAAGTTTTTTTTTTTTCTATAGAGAGTCGCAGAGGGTGTCTTTGTTTACCTACCACTAGTATTTGTTTTGCTTATTTTTCTTCTCTATCTTTCCAAACTTCTTGTTGTTTATCCTTTTTTTAAAATGACTTAACAAAGAGAGCAGGTAGCTGAAGTGGAACACACGCACAATGCCAAGTTATTACAGTGAAGCAATGGCGATTCTCTTTTTTCTTGCTTAAATGAATATTTACATTTGGTTTATTTTAGAAAATTAGTATCTGAATTATAAGTTAAAATTAAATATTTTAATCCTCATATTTCAAATTTCTTCTCCCAATTTTTACACAGTTTTATCAAATGATTAAAATATAATTCATAAATAAGATATATGTCGCATCAATAAATCATATACTTTTATATACCTTTAATAAATAAATATTTGTCATTATATGTTATTACAAATATTCAAATACACATAATTTATAAAGATTCAATAATCAATATTGATAGTGACTAGTTATTCTTTAATAT
>JACEIK010000871.1:84482-100862 GCA_018107945.1 Datura stramonium
CCAAGAAACCATGACTGCATGTAATGATTCGTACCACCATAGTATGAATAATACTAATTAGTCATGAGAAGAGTTTAGAGAAGTGTTCAGGAAAAATTTGGGAAACCACGAGCCATGGTACGACTCGTGGTACACTGGTAAGAGTCATACTATAGATTCGCGGTATGTTTTAGAGAGTTCAACATGGATTTGACTCTTATGTTACAGTTGGATGCTACGATATGTACTAGGATGGTACGGGTCAGGATGAATGGTTTGACCCAGCTTACCACGGAGGGTCACCATGAGTTGTGGTGGCAACCAACGACTCATGGTACGGGTCCTTAGTCTAGACGAGCAGTTTTTTTCAGAAAACTATATAGGGGTACTTTTGTAACTTTCTATTCATTTAAATCCTAAACTACGTAGCATTGGGGTAATTTGGAAAGAAATTTAGGAGAGAAATCCATTAATCTCTTCTCATTCTTTCTTAATCTCTCAGAACTTCATCATAAGAACTCAGACAAACTCTCAAGGAAAGAACTAGGGCTCCAACTTCTTCTCAAGGATTTCTCTTACAGGTGTATAGGGATTTAAAAAGGGTATTCTTTTCACCCTTAAATCATAATCTGAACTTGACTACATATCATAACTGAATCGAATGACCCAAAGGTGAAAAATTGATAATCATATGTAAAACTAAACATTAGGTTAAACTTGCTGAAAACATAATATCATGACTGATGAACTTGCATAACTGAAATCATGAGAAACAATGGGAGACTATTCATATAACCGACATTACCATGATAGAGCTTACGTGGTCTCGACTATCACACTCAAGTGGGCAGAGCCGTCCAAAGCTTTGCTAGAGCTAAGGATGCTACCGTGATATCAATATCAAACTGAAGGCCCTTGGGGAAGGGGAATCGAGGAAGGGAGGTCCCAATAATCTAAACATACCTACGTTGGTGTGTAGTTCTGATGTATAGGGTTGACTGACCCTTTGCCTACTCGGTGCTAGATATTACTCCCAAATACATGCATATGCTCTCTAAGGTTTTTAATGAAGCTGAACTATCATCTAGTGACGAAGCTGACTCATAACATACATACATAAATTTAAAATTATAACATGAGGAGCCTTGTATCAAATCATACCACAAGTTGATAATAGTGGGAGTCTAGACTCCAAAATCCATATGGTAAGATAATACATGAAATTCCGATAAATCATGAATCATACTTGATCATATGGTCTTTCCCAATACTGAAACATGCTTGACATCAACTTGACCAATCAAAAACATGAACATAGACATGGGTATTTTGAAACTACACATGCTTCATAAACATCTCATCATACTTGAACACAGATTTTATGGATCTCGACTTTCATGAACTTTCATGGATGGGCATCATAATTTATAAAACCCGAAAACATAATTTATAATTAAAAATATTGTAAAATCTACCCATTAATCATAATTACACATTAGCAACATGCTTAGATCATACCCATGATTGAAACTTAGGAAATTCACATGTTGGGTAAAAACCCCATAGATTCATCAATTAGAATTTTCATGAATTGAGAGGGAATTGGGCATGGGTGTGGACAATTGCACCCATTCATAGCCTTACATACCTGAAGAGATATGATCTCACAGCTTCCATGATTTTCCAATGAGAATTGAGGAAGAACTTTGAAGAGACTAGGCTTGATCACCTCTTAAACCTCTACACTTGCATGCATGAATTAGAATAGGCTTAGAATGACTCAACCCTTCTTAAAACACATTATTATGATCTTAAAATGATGTAGTTTAGGCCTTATAAACTTAAGAATTACAGAAAATCTCTTAATAAATTTGTGAAAAATACACACTGTCAGTCCCAACGAGAGACTGGAAGAATCATGGTCTGGGAGAAGACTCGTCGTCTTCCTATCGTGATCAACAGTACCATTTTTCATTCGAGGGTCACCATGAGGGACACCATGACTTGTGGTGTACCCTACAACTCTTGGTGACCAATCTGTTACCACCACTACAAGAACTTCTCATCTTTCAAGGATCCCTTGGCCATGACTGACATAATGAGTCATGGTGCTGACCACGACTAGTGGTCACATACGTGGTCACTCCGAATCTAATATTTCAACTAATATTGATTCCTTCCCCACGAGTCACTCCATTACTCATGGTGCACCCACGGGTTGTGGGATGACTTGTCCCCCAGACCTGGTGCAGAAAATTCTGTTTTATCTATTTCAACTCCCGGGTCTAATCTTAGATTTTTCAAGGTATTACAATTTGTGCTAATTTATTATTTATGAGATTGATCACCTTGTAAGTAATCCATTGGCTTTCTATTGAACTTGAGAAAGGGAATTAAAAGGGTTAAAAATGAATACAAAATGGGATTCAAAGACCTTTGAACCCATTGGTGATAGGATAGAAGTTGTTGTTTAGGATAGAGATATACCCTTCAACCCCGTTTAGTTGAAATACATGTAGGAATAATTGCCATTTCATTGTTCTCCTGTGACCATATGGATATAGGCATTCGGGTTCATGAAACAGTTCTTGGATGCTAGGGATGGTGGCAAGGAATGAGATAGTAACCTGCAACTAACAACCATAGGACGAATCATGCCAGTTTAATTATGTCTTTAAAACTCAACTTGAAACCAACCAAGTTCCATTGCCCTAGTCTTTCACTATCATCGAAATACAATCAAGCTAACAATTGTTTTTAGTAATTTTATTTGATGTTTTAGTATTTTAATTTTTCAAACCAATCTTCATTTTAACTGTTTTGTAGATTAGTGAAATTAAAGTGACAACCTTGTAAAGATTAAATTGACAAGTCTATGTGGGAGATATCCGGACTTCAAAATTCTATATTACTTGACGACCACGTACGCTTGGGCGACATCGAATTTTTGGCACCGCTTTTGGGGACTTGAATATTGTTTGATTATTTGTAGGTTATGATTTTATTCTGCTATTCTATATATATTGTATAGATTGTTTTATATATTATACCACTCTTTTTAATATGACATCTTATTATATAAATGAGTTGATTGTTGGGTATTCATATTTTGGTATCCATGTCTGAATTGTGGAGGACCTCACTTGTGGAAATAATGTCATACTTGTGGTGTATGTGGTGGTCTAGATGGCCATTGAATCCATTGCCCAAATTCTTATTCCCCGAAATTAAAGCTAAAGAGCACATCTTGAGCCTAAGTGTGGGGTTGTGCGATCGGTGAATCAAAGAGACATGCTGCTAGCTAGGACCTAGAGGGCCTCAGGGAGTATTTCTTACCCATGTCTTGTTTTATTTTATAGATGCTCTGAGGATAGAGAAAAACTTTAAGTGTAGGGTGAGGGTATGTCTCCCTGAATTTTAAGGTTAAGAGTAAGAACGCCTTCATGTTTTGTTTGAAAATTTTTTGTGAAAATGACATGTCTCACCTACCCTTCGATTTTCCTTATGGCCTCGATTCTTTTCCGAAGGGAAGACCCTTTAAACTGGGTAATTTTTTTTTGGCTTCATTTAGGAGTTGTTGTCTTCATAGAGTAATGAAGTATCTCTATGATAGATGGACGACAACCATATTAAGGGACGATTCGTCACATTTTTTTTATTTTTTAGGAATGAGTCATAGGTCATCTGATTGTACGCTTGTTGATATTCTTCTTAGATACTATGCTAGAGTGAATAGAGTGGTTATCTTAATTGCATGAGTTAGGATCCATGAGAAACACACATATCACTTTAATCTGACTCAACATATCCTTAGGGCTTACTAATGAATAAACTTGTCATTCAATATGATTCTGTGAATTTGTAGCTGTAGAAACTTATTGGATTCTTGTTGCCGTGAGAGGTAAGCTAAATTGCTTTCTATGTATATATTGTAGCATCTAGAACTTCTCTTTGTGTATGTAGGATAACTAGTTGTTAGGGAGTTGAGACATGATCAAGGCATTTCTTTGAAGAAACTATTTTTGCTATAGTTGTTTTACCTTCCTAATCATTCTCCCTAGTTACGCCCTTTGAGCCTAAAAGCCTTATTCGTTCTTAGCCATGAAAGTAAATTAATCCTTCTTTTTGTGAGACCTCAGATTTCTGATCCAAAGTATTCTTAAGAACTTTAAGACTTAAAAGTTAAGTCCACCAAGATATATTGCAAGGGAAAAAGAAAAAAAATTGTGGTAAGAAAACAAAAGTAAGAAAAAAGGGTTCCTGGAAAACTTGTATTGTTTACTTGCTGCTAGGGAATTGAAAAATAGAGCTTTAATTAACAAATTCTTAGCTATTCTATGATTAGAAAACTAGCAGTCAAGTAGTAAAAATTGGGGATGAAAAGAAAATACAAGGGTGAGTAGATGAAGGGTGAACAAACAAGGAAAAAGGTGACGGACAAGAAAAAGTAAAATGTCTTAAAAGTACTTAGGGTGGTAGTCACTATAAAATAAAATATCAATCATACCCATCCCTTAGTCGATATTACAACCAAAAAATGTCCTTGTGATCTTAATCTCTTGAAGCAATTAGGTAGTCTTAACTTACATGAAGGGCAAACCTATGGTATGTTACATATGTGCATTATATCATTTGTGAGCGTGAATGTTCCTTTCTTATTGTGTTCCATGTCTTTACGTTGATGAATTTGAGAGAGGAACATTACTAAAATTGAGGAGCACAAGAGGTCTAATTCGGTGTATTATTTGTTGCATGTGTAACACTTAATCATGTTGGCCCTTGTGTTTAAAAGATGAGTCATTTATAGAGATTGTGTGATCTTTATTGTGAAGCTTGCATATGTGCTTGATGAAATTATGTTTCTTATGATAAACCTCCCTATGAATGATCCATGCTAGTTGGTTTAGTAACAGTTGACAGAGGTATCAAGTGTGATGGTGAAATATGAGTTTAGGTATGTTTTAAGGATTATTCGAGGACGAACAATGGTTTAAGTGCGGAGTGATGATGTTGGGCATATTTTTATGCCCATTTGCCATGTTTTTACCCATATTTGATCATTTTTTGAGTTCATAATCTTTAATTTATGCTTAGATACATGTATGTGTGTTTTATGTGCTAACAAACTGTCATGCCCCGAGTCTACACCCTGGACGGAACACGGTACTTAAAATCACAAGTAACCCAGTCAACCCTTGGTCTATCATACGCTGGTATTCTGAGTAAAATATGCATAGCGGAAGCAATTAAATAATACATAATAGCATTTATAGAAATACAAAACTGAACATAGAGATTTAAATTATCTGAGAATCTGAAATCAAGTTTGTGTCTGAAAGCCATCTAACAGAGGAGTTGCTGGGACAAACCCCTAACTAACTCTAAATCTAACTGATAATGATAAAGAAACTGAAATGAATGAAATACCTCCCTCAAAGTATGAGGAGTCACACTCCTATTGCGGATAGAGAGATCTAAACGAAATCGGCTATCGGTGTTGGGTCTAAGAACCTGCGGTTGTATCATAAAATGATACAACATAAAAAGTATGCATCAGTACTTTGAATGTACTGTGTAAGTGAGAGAAGCATAAAGATAAATATATAGATGACTGAACTGAAAAGACATGCAATGACCAACTAATAAACTGAATTGAACAACCTGAAGTAAATTGAGATTGTCGAGATAACCCGGTCTAGTGGTCAAAGACATGCCCTAAGTCTGAAAGTTCTAAGTCTTAGATACTGTAATAAACTGGGATAAGCTGGTGGAGCTGAAACTGAACTGAGTTGCTTATTCTAAAACTGTACTAGACTTACTAGTGGGAGAGTCTATAAGCGACACATAACCACTAAAGATAAATGTGGAGTCCAATGTATACACCTCACCGGTAGGACCCAATATACCTTGCCAGGGTATAAAGGCATGAACTGGGTGATCACAAAAGTTTGTGGCCAATTAGACCAATAATCTATAACTGTAACCTGCGTTGGAACCCCGGTCCGCTTAATGCTAAGTCATAGTCCCACTGGAAACCTATACTGAACTGCTAGGCTGATAGCTCGGGACTGGAGTCCAAGACTAGTCAGGGACATATAACTGAAAGTACCCTGAGAGTCTTATCGGACCATATTTTGAGACTGAGTTCTAGAATGGTTAGAGCTGTTTATCTGAAAGCGTCGTAACCGTCTTAGAACAAACTGTAAATTGAACTAGGGTCCTGGGGATGGTCAGAGTTATAAATGTATATAAATGAGATTTCATGACCGCCTAATGGACCAATAAACTATAATCTAAGTCTGATTCTGATAACTAAGAGGCACCATTGTTACCTCGAGAAATTCTATAGTCAAACTGATCAGCTGACATTTTTATCTAACACTGGTTTTATAGTATTTTGACTGAAACTGAACATACAATTCTGAGTAATACAAAGTATATAGACTTTCTAACTAAATTTGACTAACATACATGTAATTGAGTTTCTAACACATACAATTATTATAGGAGCCCCTAACTCTGATAGATGCAAGTAATTCACAAGAATTCAATGCTTAAACAAAATTCTAGTTTCTGAATTTTCAAGAGCTAGAGATAAATTTCTTATTTGCTGGAACAAGCATAATTTTAGTTATAAACTGGTGGAAAATAACTACAATTAACATAGGATAGGATTCCACATGAATTAATCAAAGAATGATAACAATATCTTCGAATTCGCAATTTCAGGGCTAGGACTGAAAGTGGAAAGAGAGAGAGAGTTTTAGGGGACGCAAGGGGAGAAAAATCTCCTTGCTGAATTCCCACATACCTATAGAAGAAACCTTGGTTAAAATCCTTGAGAAGAATTGAGAAGCATATCAAACCCTTGCTCCTTCTCTGTGCTTTCAAAGAAGTTCTTACATTCTGTTCTTAAGGGAGTTGAGAGAAATGAATGGAAAGGGTCGTTCTAAATGAATGGAAAGGGTCGTTATAATCCCATTAATTCCCTCCTATATGAACACAAAACGACTTGGTTTCAAGTTTAGAAAGCTGGGAAAATTCTCCAATACCCCTGACAGAAAGAACTAAAAACTGCCCGACCCTGAACAACGGATCTCAGAACGGGTAGTTGGTTCAAACCACATCCCGTTGAAAGTTTTCGTCGGTTCTAGATTCTAAAGCTAACATCACTAGAAAGACCCACGGTAGGATACAATGGTCTGTTGGAACAAAGAACTGGTCGTTGACACCTTCCGTTAGAACAGGTAAGAAAATTGGGCTTGGAGACAATGAGTCATCACTACGACTCATTTGAACAACCAACGGATCATTGTATCCACTCTTGGTCCACACTGCTGGGGTCTAGAACTGGACAACGGGTGGTAGCAATGGCTTGTTTGTAGTAACCATGGGCCATTGTTCCCTCTCGTTGTCTCAGGGAGAGGTCCGGTGATTCTCTAAACTTGGGATTCAACGGACGATAGGACGGCTCTTTTTTAGTTAAAACGGGTCATCCTATGTCTCATTTTTTTCCCTGGAAGAAACCTATTGCAACCCATGACCCTATACAATGGTCCGTTGGTTCCACCAATGGTCTGTTGTGTGGGTCGTTTTAGATAGAAAAATTGTCTGGTTTTCCTATGGTTTTTCATGCAACGTCTGAATTTGGTCTAGGAAAGTTTTGGTGTTTTACAATATCTCCCCCTTGAGATCATTCATCCTCGAATGAAGACCAAAACTAGGAAAAGAGCTGCAACTAAAAAATTGAGACTATGAACTGATTTCTGTAGGAGTAATCGACTCCAAACTGATTTAACCGTACTAATAAAGCTGATGCAACTAGGATGCACATAGGAAATCTAAATAGAGCTGATGAGTACGGAACTAAGTAGAATACTGAAAAGGGATTTAGTACTTGATTCTGCAACTGAATCGGGAGAGAACAAGTGAGGTTATCTGGCCATCATGTCTTCTTCTGCTTCCCATGTGGCTGCCTCAACTAGCTAATTCCTCCACAAAACTTTCACCGAAGTGATTTCTTTGTTTCTCAGCTTACGAACCTGAAGGTCAAAGATCTGAACTTGAACTTCTTCCTATGAGAGACTATCCTTTATCTCCACACTGTCCAATGGCACCACTGAAGTTGGATCACTAATGAATTTTTTCAGTAGGTGACACATGGAATACTGGGTGCACAACTACAATTATGAAGGTAGTTCTAACTCGTAGGCCACATTGTCGATTCGCCTCAGAATTCTATGGGGTCCCACATACCTGGGACTGAGCTTTCCCTTTTTTCCAAACCTCATCACCCCTTTCATGGAAGAAATTTTCAGGTATACCCAGTCATCAACTGCAAAGTCCAACTCTCTTCTCCGTACATCGACATAAGATTTCTAACGGCTCTGAGCTGTTTTAAACCTTTTTCGGATGAGATGAACTTTATGCATTGCCTCGTGAACTGAGTTTGCCCCTATTAGAGTAGCTTCACCAACCTTAAACTACCCTATGGAAGATCTACACCTCCTACCATATAATGCCTCAAATGGGGCCATCTGAATGCTAGAGTGGTAGCTGTTGTTGTATGCGAACTCGATGAGAGGAAAATGGTCATACCAACTGCCTTGAAATTGATAACGAATTCCCTAAACATATCTTCTAGGGTCTTAATGGTTCCTCAGCTTGTCCATCGGTCTGCGGGTGAAAGGCTGTGCTGAGCTTGACCTGGGTACCTAGTCCTTTATGAAAAGATTTCCAGAAGTGAGAGGTGAATTGGGTATCTCTGTCTGAGATAATGGATAATGGAACCCAATGAAGTCTAACCAGTTCCTGTATATAAATCCTAGCATAGTCCTCAGCTGAATCTGTGGTTTTGACTGGGAGGAAATGTGCAGACTTAGTCATCCGATCTACTATCACCCATATTGAATCATGTTGCCGACGAGTCCGAGGTAGACCCTTAATGAAGTCCATGTTTACTTCTTCTCACTTCAATGTGGGTATATTGATATCCTGAGTCATGCCTCCTGGTCATTGGTGTTCTAGCTTAACTTGCTGGCAATTTGGGTACTTGGCTACAAATTCAGCAATGTTTTTTTTCATGTCGTTCACCCAGTAAATATCCCGCAGATTGCGGTACATTTTTGTAGCACTGGGGTGAATGTAGTATCTTCAGCTATGTGCCTCAACCGGTATCTGCTGTCTCAACTCACAAACATCCGGTACACACAACCTTCCCTGGTAATGGAGCACACCACCTCCCTCTTCAGAGAAACCCTCAACCTCCTTTCTGAGAACTGCTTCCTTAAGTTTAAGTAGAATTTGACCTTCATCTTGTCTGTATTTAACTTCAACTACCAAGGATGAATCCACCAGCTGCACTCCTAACCAGGCTAGCCTATGAATATCCTTTGTCAGCTCCTTTTTGCCTTCTTCTACATGAGCCACGCTACCCATAGACACTCTACTTAGGGCATCAACCACCACATTGGCTTTTCCCGAGTGATATAACACACTCATGTCGTAGTCATTCAGTAGTTCCAATCACCTTCTCTGATGAAGATTTAGGTCTTTCTTACTGAACACATACTGAAGACTCTTGTGATCCGTGAGCACATCCACATGAGCCCCATATAGGTAATTTCTCCATATTTTTAGTGCGAAAACCACCGCTGCCAACTCCAAGTCATGAGTTGGATAATTCTTCTCATGAACTTTGAGTTGTCTGGAGGTGTAGGCTATCACTTTGCCCCACTGCATCAAAACGCAACCAAGTCCAACTTTGAAAGCATCACAATAAACAACCAACCCATCTATTCCTTCTGACAAGGTTAAAATTGGAGCGGTGGTGAGTCGAGTTTTTAACTCCTGGAAACTCTTCTCACACTTGTCCGACCACTAAAATTTTACCTTCTTCTGAGTTAACTTAGTCAGAGGAGATGTTATAGAGGAGAAGCCTTCCATAAATATTCGGTAATAACCCTCTAAGCCCAAGAAATCCTGATCTCAGTATGAGAGGAAGGTCCGGACCAATCCTTCACTGCTGCTATCTTGTGAGGGTCTACTTGTATTCCTTCACCTGAGACCATATGACCTAAGAAAGTCATGGACTTTAACAAAAAAATTCACACTTGAAGACCCTAAGTGTCTGTAAGGCTAATCTTAGGTGATTGGCATGCTCTTCCTCATTTCTAGAGTATACGAGAGTGTCATTGATAAATACAATGACGAACATATCCAGATACAGCTTGAAGACCCTGTTCCTTAAATCCATGAAGGCTGTAGAGGCTTTTCTGAGTCCAAAGGACATCACCACATACTCTTAGTGACCATACCGAGTTTTGAAAGCTATTTTCAATATGTCACACCCTTTGACTTTTAGCTGATGGTACCTTGACCTGAGATCAATCTTGGAGAAACAACTGGCTCCCTGAAGTTGGTCAAACAGATCGTCAATTCTGGGTAGGGGATAGTTGTTCTTGACTGTGACTTTGTTCAACTAACAGTAATATATGCACATTCTTAGGGTACCATCTTTCTTACGCACGAATAGCACTGGAGCACCCCAGGAAGAGATGTTGGGTCTGATAAAAACCTTATCAAGAAGATCTTTTAACTGGTCCTTCAACTCCTTAAGCTTAGATGGAGTCATTCTGTAAGGAGGGATGGAGATGAGCTGAGTATTTCGGAGGGGATCTATTCATAAGTCTATTTCCCTTTCAGGGGGAACTCCGGGAAGATCCTCAGGAAAAACATCTGGGAAATCGCTGACCACAGAAACTGACTGAATGGTTGGGGTCTCAGAATTGGAATCCTTGAACCAAACCAGATGATAAATACATCCCTTGGAAATGAGTTTCTTGGCCTTAAGATAGGAAATAAACCTACCCTTAGGTGCTGAACTGCTACCCGTCCATTCTAACACTGGCTCATTTGGAAACTGAAACTTGACAACTCTAGTTCTGCAATCAATTGAGGAATAGCCGAAGTGTAGCAAATCCATGCCGAGAATAAGGTCAAAGTCGACCATGTATAACTCTACAAGATCAGCTGAAATAACATTATTTAGGATAGAGACTGGGAAGTTTCTATACACCCGGCTGGCTCTAACTGACTCGCCAACTAGGGTGGAGACTGAGAATGGTTTTGGAGGACCTTTGGACTGATGTTGAACTGGACTACTATATCGGGAGTCACAAATGAAAGAGTAGCTCTTGGATCTAAGAGGGCATACACATCTAGATGGAAGAGACGTAACATACCAGTAACTATGTCAGGTGAGTTTTCCTGATCCTTACGGAAAGATAGAGCATAGAAATGATTTTGGCAATGACCGCCATCTATACCTGATGTGTTGGCCCGCTAAGCTAGTCAGCCTGCTGGGGCTGATGATGTGGTGGATTGTGATCTCCCTCACCCTGTTGATGGGCACTCCCTAAGCCTGTGCCCAAGCTGTCCACATCCCAAAAAAGGAATCTTTACCCTGAAGGCACTCCCTCGGGTGATTCTTGCCGCACTTGGGGCAAGATGGATACCTATTCCTGGTATTGTGAGTTTGAGAATGAGAGCCAGATGCTCCACCCCTCTGGTCCTGATAGGATCGAAAGGTAGGGGCACTGGCTGAATTGGGTTCTGGGGCCCTCTGTTGTTGCTGCTGCTGCTGTGGGCAGCTACCACTGCTAGACCTCTGATGGTTGTAATCTGACTGGACAGTCCTTGCCTGTTTGTTCTTTCGCTCCATATCCTTCAACCTTTCAGCCTCAATCTACTGACCCTAGACAATCAGGCTAGAGAGATCCATGTCTCTAATCAGCATTACTGTTCTGCACTCCTTATGAACCAGGTTCGACACTCCGTTCATGAATTTAAAAATGTGAGTCCTTGGATCGACTCCCATCTCTAGAGCGTAATTTGATATCCTGGTAAACTCCATAGCATACTCCTCCACTGTTCTATTTCCTTGCCTCAAGTTAATAAACTCCGCTATCTTGGCCTCCCTGAGATCTCGAGGGAAAAATATATCCAGAAAGGCTGTGTTGAACTCCTCCCACTTCACCAGTCCTTCTCCCATTGGTCGCCCCTCTTTTCACTGCTCATACCAAACCTGGGCTACGCCTTTAAGCTGGTAGGTAGCCAGGTTAGCACTTTCGGAGGAGCCGACACCTATGATACGAGTAATCTTCCTAATTTCATTCGCGAACTCTTGGGGGTTCTCCCCTACTTTGGATCCCTGAAATGATGGAGGGTTTCATTTGGGTGAAATCCCGCACCCTCACAGCTGCTGCAGACCCGTTGGTGTTCATCGGCACTACCTATTCGTTCGCCTGGTTGGTGACTGTTTGGGCTAGCAATTGGATGGCCGCCCTGAATTCAGCAGTAGATATGGAATCATCTTGAGGAGTTGTCTGGGCTGGTAGATATGGAATCATCTTGGCATTACTGACCCTTCTTCTGTTACCGCGTCTAGGAGGCATGATTCAACTGAAACGAAATAGAGCACGAGTGAGAAGGACATTTTTGGAATTAAACTTTAACGCACGATAAGGAATATGAACAAAAGAGAGTTTTCCTAATAACATCTTGCACCCTCCTCGGTATAAGTATGGCGCACTTCACACCCATGAAAAGGACTTTACTCGACGTGGATTTCAGACTTTTCGAGGATACTGTAAACCTAGTGCTCTGATACCAAGTTTCTCATGCCCCGAGTCTACACCCTGGACGGAACACGGTACTTGGAGTCACAAGTAACCCCAAGTCAACCCTTGATCTATCATACATTAGTATTTTGAGTAAAATATGCATAGAGGAAGCTTTGAAATAATACATAATAGCATTTATGGAAATTAAAAACTTAACATAGAGATTTAAAATATCTGAGAAACTGAAATTAAGTCTATGTTTGAATGCCATCTAACAGAGGAGTTGCTAAGAAAAGCCCCCAGCTAACTCTAAGTCTAACTGATAGTGAGAAAGAAAAATGAAATGAATGAAATATTTCCCTCGGAGTATGAGGACTCACACTGCTGCTGCTGATAGAGAGATTTGAACGAAATCAGCTATTGGTGCTGGATATGAGAACCTACGGCTGTATCATAAAATGATAACATCATAAAAGTATGTATCAGTACTTTGAATGTATTGAGTAAGTGAGAGAAGCATAAAGATAAATATATAGATGACTGAACTTTAATGACATGTAATGACCAACTGATAAACTGAATTCAACAACCTAAAATAAACTGAGATAGTCAATATGACCCTGTCTATTGGTCAAATACATGCCCTAAGTTTGAAAGTACTGAATCTGAGATACCGTACTAAATTGGGCTAAATTGATGGAGCTGAAACTGAACTGAGCTGCTTATTCTGAAACTGGACTGGACTGACTAGTGGGAGAGTCTATAACCAACATATAACCACATGAGCTAAACGTGCAGTCTGATGTATACACCCCACCGGTAGGACCCAATATACCTTGTCAGAGTATAAAGGCATGAACTGGGTGATCAAAAAAGTATGGGGCCAATTAGGCCAATAATCTGTAACTATAACCTATGCTGGCAACGTAGTTCTGGGAACCTGGGTGCGCTGAAACCCCGGTCCGCTCGGTGCTAAGTCCTACTCCCATTAGAAACCTATACTGAACTGCTAGGTAGATAGCTCGGAACTGGGGTCCAAGACTAGTCGGGGACATATAACTGAAAGTATCCTGAGTGTCTTATCAGATCAAATTTTGAGACTGGTTCTAGACTGGTTAGAGCTGCTTATTTGGAAGCGTCGTAACCGTCTAAGAACAAACAGTAAACTGAACTGGGTCTTGGGGCTAGTCAGAGCTATAAATATATATAAATGAGATCTAATGACCGCCTAATGGACCAATAAACTATAATATGAGTCTGAATATGATAACTGAGAGGCACCACTAATACCTCAAGAAATTCTATAGTAAAACTAATTAGCTGACATTTCTGACTAACACTGGGTATTCTAGTATTTTGACTAAAACTGAACTGACAATTCTGAGTAATACAGAGTATGTAGACTTTCTGACTAAATCTGACTAACATACATGTAACTGAGTTTATAACACATACAATTATTATAGGAGCCCCTAACTATGACAGATACAAGAAATTCTCAAGAATTCAATGTTTAAATAGGATTCTAGTTTTTGACTTTTCAAGAGCTAGGGCTAAATTTCTAATTCGCTGGAACAAGAATCATTTTAGTTACAAACTAGTGGAACATAACTACAATTAACATAGGATAGGATTCCACATGAATTAATCAATGAATGATAATAATATCGTCAAATTTGCAATTTCAGTGCTTGGACTGAAAGTGGAAAGAGAGATAGTTTTGGGGGACGCAAGGGGAGAACAATCTCCTTGCTGAATTCCCACATACCTGTATTCTAGGGTTTGGCCATGGTGAATGGTTTATTGTTTTAAAGACTAACTAAATGTGGTTTTGATTCTTCAATTATGGTTATTTGTATGTATTTGTGTTAATTTATTATTTATGAGATTGATCACCTTGTAAGTAATCCGTTGGCTTTCGATTGAATTTGGGAAAGGGAATTGAAAGGGTTAAAAATTTACAGAACAAGAATTCAAAGACCCTTGAACCCATTGGTGATAGGATAGAAGTGTTTGTTGAGGATAGGGGTATACCCTTCAACCCCGTTTAGTTGAAATACAAGTAGGCATAATCGTTGTTTCATTGTTCTCTTGTGACCATAGAGATATAGGAATTATGATTAATGAAATAGTTATTGGATGCTAGGATAGTAGCATGAAATGAGATAATAACTCGCAACTAACAACCATAGAAAGAATCATGTCCGTTTAATAACGTCTTGAAAACTCAACTCGAAACCAATCAAGTCCCATTGCCCTAGTCTTTCACCATCATCGAAATACAATCAAGCTTACAATTGTTTTTAGTTAATTTTATATTTCAAGTATTAGTAGTTTAATTTTCCAAACCAATCTTCATTTTACCTATTTTATAGATTAGTAAAATTAAAGTGACAACCTTATAATGATTAAATTGATAAGTCTCTGTGGGTATGATATCTTGACTACAAATTTCTATATTACTTGACGATCACATGCGCTTGCGTGCGCTTGGGCGACATCACATGACGGCTTGTTGGATCCACCCCTTGTTTCTGAAGTACTCTTGGTACTCTTTTGATTTCCCAACCAATGGCTAGACAGGACTAGTCATTACATGTTACAACGACTCATCACTCCTCTCGTTGTTACCACTCTCACACCTACACTTATTCTGAAATCCTTCCAATAGATCAATACCATGAGTCATTATATGTCCCGATGAGTCATGGTATCCTTTCGTTGTCTCTGAACCAATTTCGACTCTTTTCTAAACTCCACTTAATGACCCCTTAGGATGACCCATTACATGAACTAATGAGTCATCACTTGATTGGTTGTTTCTGGGAAGCTTTGACTGAGGCCTCACAATGAGGCATATAATGGATCATTTTCCTCACAGTGACTCATTCCTCGAGTCATTCTGTGACTCTGGTGCCATTTTCTTCTAAAAGTATTGGGTTTGATCTAAGGGACTTTTTTGGTGTTACAACTCTCAATCTTGATTTGTTGTTTAACTAGCATGTTTTACTTTCCCTACATACGTCGTACATTCAAAGTACTGACCGTATACTCTATGCTATATCGTTTTATGATATAGGTTCGGGTGATCAGTCTTAGACTCGACGTTAGCTCGCTCCTGCAGTAGTCCAGCTCGGCTTTTGTTTAGGTGAGTTCTCATCTTCTGAGGATGTTTATCAGTTATTGATGTTATGTTCTTTTTTAAAGTTTTAGAATTAGCGAGCTAGTTGGAAATGTGGTCCCATAAGCTCATCTTATGATTAGAGGCTTTCAGACAGTATGCTAGATGAGTCAGTGTTTTAGGCTTTCTATCTCAATTTATGTCTAATGATATATTTTAGACTTCCTCTTATCTTATTCTTTGAATCATTTCCGTTTTAGATATGTTCTATTTCATGCTATATATGTTCCATGGATTAGATTGGAGTCCTTCATTATTTTGGGTCGTGTGTTTTGGTTCGAGGTCCACGCTCGGATAGTGACAACTAGATAGGCGCCACCCTTGTGATTCAAACCAATATATGAACTCTGTGTTTTTACGTTTTCTATTGATTATCTTTTAACTATATCAGTGATACTAAACTTCCTACAAGGAAACAGTCAACTTATAGCTCACAATAGTCAAGTAATTATTTAAAATATTGAAAATAAGTCAAGTCATCCCCACCTCTTATTTAACAAACCTTTTCCCTATTTGGTTAATGTAATAATTTACTTGGAGTAAAAGTTTAATTCCAAAATTAACTTTACGGAAAATTTCTTTGAAAATTGAAGTTTA
>JACEIK010000871.1:101207-151663 GCA_018107945.1 Datura stramonium
GTAGTAAATTGATCATATCAATTTAGTAATCAAGGGTGACATCTAGCAACACTTCTTAATGATCAAATAACATGAAGTATACAATTGTAACACCCCAAAATTCTCTAAGACTAGACATAGATTTAAAACATGACCATGTAGAAAATTGGAATAAAAGGGCCCTCAGTATGAGGCACAATACGACTCGTAGGGCCTTGGTACGAGTCGTACCAGGACTCGTAGCAGGGGGATCAGAGAATCAGAAAGTTTGACAAAGAAACAATGACTGCATGTAATGATTCATACCACCATGGTATGAATAATACTAATTAGTCATGAGAAGAGTTTAGAGAAGTGTTCAGGAAAATTTTGGGAAACCACGAGCCATGGTACGACTCGTGGTACATTGGTATGAGTCATACTATAGATTCCTGGTATGTTTTAGACAGTTCAACATGGATTTGACCCTTATGTTATAGTTGGATGCTACGATACGTACTAGGACGGTACGGGTCATGATGAGGAGTCACGGTATGACCCATCTTACCACGGAGGGTCACCATGAGTTGTGGTGGAAACCAACGACTCATGGTACGGGTCCTTAGTCTGGACGAGCAATTTTCCAGAAAACTTTCTAGGGGTACTTTTGTAACTTTCTATTAATTTAAATACTAAACTATGTTGCATTGGGGTAATTTGGAAAGAAATTTAGGAGAGAAATCCATTAATCTCTCCTCATTATTTCTTAACTTCTCAGAACATCATCATAAGAACTCAGACAAACTTTCAAGAAAAGAACTAGGGCTCCAGCTTCTTCTCAAGGATTTCTCTTACAGGTGTATAGGGATTTTGCTAGGGTATTTTTTTTACCGTTGAGCCCCAAAGTATTTTTAGAAACTTTCATCATTTTAGCCCTATAAATGTCATGAGTTAGGGTCTAGATAGTTTATGATTTCCCTTGCATTTTAATAATTCTTCCGATTTTCCATGACTAGTATTATGTGAAACTCATGTGTTAGTTTTAATCATACTTATTCGATACTAGCCGTAGTTTTAGCATGATTTTGGATTGAATTTTCCATGAGTTAAAGGCCGGTCTAAATTTTTATCTTTACATTGGTTACTATATGAGTATAATTTTTATCATGTATTTTTAGTTAAAGCCAGTATTTTCAGATTAAGGTATGTCTAGTATTTCCCATAAAGGTCAGATTATCAGTTCATCACTTTATTAGTTTACTAGTATTTTCAATAATCCCAGTTATCAGATTCTTTAAGCTCTCAAGACACTTCCAGATAAGTAGTTCTGAGTTAGCCTTAGAACATCAGTTTCGAGCTAATCAATTTTGTTAGTTATTTATAAATTCACTTGGGCTAGTACTTATCACCGAGCGGACCGAGATTCTAGCGCACCCAGGTTCCCAGAACAACGTGCTATTATAGGTATTTAGCCTGAATATGCATCAATTTAGTGATTACACAGCGATAACTTTATATCTTGGAAAGGTATATTAGGTCCTATCAGTTGGGCATATACATCAAACTCCACATCTACCTTACATGGTTTTATGCCGGTTAACATGCACTCTCATAGTACAATACAGTCCAGTCCCATATCTCAAAATATGTTTATGACCCTTAATTAGTTTTTACTTTCTTTACAGTATTTTCACACTTTAGACTGTTCACCGTATTTATGTTTTCAGACAGGGTCATTCCATATTATTTTAGTGGTTTTACTTATAATTCTTATCAGCATGATTATATTTCAAATGACATAACATCACATGCTCAGTACATTCAAGGTACTGACACATACACCCTAAACTATATGTTTTATTATATAGGCTCAGGCACTCAGGCTCAACAGCATGGTTAGTCTCCATAAGATTCTGTCCAGCAGTATTCCAAATGGTGAGTCCTCATCTCCCGAGGGCCGGAGAATTTCTTTCTTTTTAGTAGTATGGTTTTAATTTTCAGATTTTAGAGATAACTCAGGGCTTGTCCTAGTAACTCATCAGATCTCTTAGAAGGCTTTCAGAAAAGTGTATTAGTTTCAACTATAGCTCTTGATGTCTTGAAATTTCAGTATCTTATCAAATGTTCTTGTACTTATAAAAGTATTTCATTATTTTCATTTAATACAAAAAACTTTCGATTAAGATTTTCTTACAGCAGTTCATTCATGTTAGAGTTTTTCTATGCTATGGGTTAGCTTGAAGCCATTAGTAGTTTTAAGCAGCATATTGCGTCTAGGGTGTAGATTCAGATCATGATAATTATTTACTCTCAAGAACCTATAAAAGAATAATGTAGTAGTTTCTTCGATCCATATAGCTCCAAATTACTTTAGGATATGGTCTAACTTTTAAATTCTAACAAGTGATCAACTATGTATGCCTTGTAAATTTTAATTGATCATTGAATAAACTAAAAAATTCTTTTCTTCTTTTATTCAAATTTCCCTGACCAGGGTCTTAATTAGTCATTTGTAATTCATGGCAACATAGAGCTTAAATTCATGACCAAGACATGAAAGATTTTATCACACCCCGTAAAAATGTCAACGGTTAGTAGGCATATGCGTGGATTTTTGACGAATAGGAAGAGTTTGACGCGTGTGGGTAGGGCTTCGGAAGCAGGGTCGGACAGGACCGGGGTGCGAAAGGCCAGCGCGGCACACCAGCCCCCTGCGTGATGGGCAACACGAAGCGCCGGCCTTGCCTTTGTGATGGGCAGTGCGAGGCGCCGGCCTTGCCTGCATGCTGGGTAGCGCGAGGTGCCGGCCCTGCAACCTCCCTAGCCTATATATAAAGCCTCCCTTTCAATTCAAGTCATTTTTCAACATTTCACTTCGTCAAGAGAGAGTATAACTCTGGGGTTTTCATAGTTTTTCTTCCGATTATGCTATCAAATGCCATCCAAATTTAAATTAACTTCAGGTATTGCATTCTAAGCCCGCTGGGAGCATTAATACAAAATTATGTTCTCAAAATTCCCTGGCAAATCGTAACCCCGCCAAGCAAAAGTTGTCAGAATTGCTCCAAACTAATTCCTAAATGATCACAGGCATCAAGTAAGCATTTCTCCCTTTTGAAACCTCGGGAAATTATAAGTTTTCGTCCATATTTTACATAGTTGAATTATAGTTTCTATTAATATCAAAAGTTATCATTTTACGCCAAATTTGATATTTAAATTCATCTCTTTCTCCCAGTATAACTGTTACAGATGAAAAGAGCTTACGAATTAAAGTTGAAACTCGTCGGTTATTCTGGAAACGACAGTTGAGGTATGTAAGGCTTAACCCTCGGCAAGTCATTCTCGTCGTATAATGTTACGACTTATGTTCTCGAATAGAAATTACGGTTCCATATACAACAGATAGTCGCTACCAGTTGATTGTGATTAGACATGTTGTAATTAGTTGTTGCTGGTATATAAAGATCAGATATGTTGTGATTCGCTTCTATCAGTAGATTATGGTTATATAAGTTCTGGTTAGCCGCTAGAAAACGCATAGAGATTATACCGCAGTATCCCTCTTCGAGAAGGAACATGTTAAGTGTGATATGCGCTAGAAGTGTCATAGAAACTCTTCTATTCTCCAGTTCATTTTATTAGTAGGATTATATATTTTATTGACAGGCCTAACCTTAGAAGCTCCGAATAGTTATCGGGCCTGAGTTAGTAAGTTGAACAACATATGCACAACTAGGTGGTTTAACTACCAATTTGGCGCCTGTATTATCAGGAAAGCACGCCTAAGGGCCCTTGCCGTATTCTTATGCCCCAGGGCCAGAAATTTAGATAGAAAGGCCATACTTTAGAATCAGCATCCTAGGGTTTCCTAGTGATTTGATTGATAGCCTACCATCTAGTTAGCTATCACGAATGATTGTCGGTCTCAGTTAATTTAGCATACTCATACAGGCCGCCCAGGAAGCCAGCACAGTCATTCAGGTCTAATAGTCCCATGGGTACCCTAAGGAAGGGGGCCTTATTAGCAATTACAGGCAGGGCTAGTGCCCCAACCGGTTCTTATAAGATACTTAGGTACAGATTTCCGAGAGTGGCTAAGTCTATATATACTTGTCTATAAGGTTAGGAATCGCCAGAAAAGTCACACAAGATTTGAGCGGACCAAGATAAGGTCTAAGGGACTAGTACCCTATTAGTACAATACTACCTACAGGTTAAGAATGTCGGTAAGCTTCCTTTGGAAGATTAGGGGCCGATCACGCAAATGCATGTTCGGCCAGTAGCAGCCCTATAGTTTCTCTAAGAAAAAGAGCTAAGTAACTAGTCATCTGGGACCCCATAATTGTTTATGAGTCATAGTTTTCCAAGCAGGACATTCAGAGTTATGTTAGACCACCCAAAATCTCACCCTATATAGTCTAGAACATTAGAGATCATGATCACTACTAGGATCCTCTGATCAGACACAGGTGCACAGTGTGCCTGCTAGCAACCTTACAAACTATCCTAGGGGCTGAGCAGCAGTAGCGTTAGGCCCAGAAGGCCAGATACGCCTTTTTAGTGGCTAGATTTAGATTTCAATACAACACCTTGGTTGGGGTTTCCCTCACTTAAGAGCCCTCCATGACCACCCCAGGGTTAGTAGCTGTGTCGTCACTCGTGAGGAGATAGATGACATTGCTCTAAGGAGCGGTATGCCATCCGAGAGAACGAAGATGAGGTCTGAGGGCCTTATACAGTCCATTCCATGGATGGACTACGTTTATGCCATATCGGCACCATACCCCCATCGAGCTTGGTGCCCGAGGTGCAGATATTAAGAGTCCACTGGACTCATACACAACTACAGTTCAGTGGCCGAGCAGGCTCAGTTGCATACCCAGGGGGACAGGTAGGTTTGCTATAGTACCAATAGAGTCATAGAAACATGGATAGGGATATATAGATTAAGGTGTACTTGCCAAGGCTTATGGGGGTCCTGGTAAGTTATTTCTGTATTGCTTGTACCTTCCATGCTTATGGGGTCCAGATTAGGTTCTTGTTTGTATTCTTGTTTGCTATTATAGCTTACGAATATATGATTGTACAGTTGTAGCTCACATATGTGTAGTGTTTTGCTAGATGCAAATTACGAATAAGGCAGCTTAAAAGTTAGTCTTTCTGCCCCTTCTCTCTATTTACTTTCAGTATTTAACAACTTACTTATTTCCTTACATATTCAGTATATATTGTACTGACGCCCATCCCTGGGCGCTGCATTACTTGCCTGTAGGTTTAGACAAATAAAATTCAGGTTTTTCAGTAGCAGCTATTCAAAGTCAGAAGTTTGGCCAGCTCCCTTCGTTCGAGCTGCCAGGTTGTAGAGGTCACAGTCCTTCAGTTATATATAATTTGAGGTAGGTTGGGGCCCTGTCTCGACCACTATTTGTATTCTTAGAGGCTTGCAGACTACAGTCGTCAGTTAGTTAGTTTGTTGTCGCCCATGTGGGGCTTATATATGTTTTATTTGGTGTGACGGCCGTGTGAGGCCTTATTTAGCTGTTAGATAGCGGCCTTGTCGGCTATAGTATAGATATAGCTAACTGATTTTCATTTCAGTTATAGCTAGACAGCGTGGTGGTCTTGTCGGCCCGCATAAGATTCCTTTTGTTGCCCACTGTTGGATAGCTGTTTTTATTTATAGGTGGCTATACATCCTTGTCGGCGGAGGCTGTGTTTACAGCCGAGGTATAGCCCATAGTTTTCTTGAATTGAGTTGTAGACATGAACCAGATGTGCATAAGCCCAGCCAGGTCAGCTAGAATCTAGTGTGGCACTAGGTGTCAATCATGCCTCCCAAGGTGGTGTGTGATAGATTTCAACTTGATCAATAATTCTATAAATATTTAATCAATATCCAATATACTTTCAACCATTCCTATAGGGCAAAGGGTGTTCGATATCAAAGTATAATATTACTATTAGTTTTCTTTTGTTAATTGAACAATATGGGGCATCTGAGATTTGAGAGTATATGGTGACATACCATGAATGATGATGCTAGAAGTTAAATTATCAAAAAGGTCAAAGAGCATCCCAATGTATGACTTCGGTAACTACCGTCAATAACATAACTCGTGTTTGATTATTATGAAGTGAAGGAATTTTACCTATTAATGAGAAGTTTAAGTCAAATGAATAAGTGCAAGTTTAGTTGATTTGAAAAAGGTCTAAATCTTTGTTTATTATAATTACGCAAATGACGTTTCTAAAGGTCTTGTGATTTTCTGTTTCTTCTTGTCACAGGAAAATATTGAATTTACAGATTTGATACTCCCATCGCAATTCTTTATTTTGATTTATGAAATTGCACTTTGTGCTTGATTTGTTTCTGAGATTGAAAAGCTCACCACAATACAGAATTGATATCTCATGGTTTATTGCCTACGGAGAATTGTGAAAGTCATATTTTGTAAATGTTATCATCCTTCTTTGATAAAGTAATAAGCATTTTATTGGTAAGTAAGTACCTAAGAGAGGACCAAGACTTTGTTATTATTTTTTTTCTAAGTACTAAGTGTAATCTAAACTTATTTACTTAAGTTGCAGGGATTTTCTAGTGTGTTCTCATAATCATGCACTTCATATATAAAATCAAAATTTATACAAACAACTCATGGAATCAATTGTAAGTTTCTTTTTGCCCAAACAAGTCTCTTCTTTACAAAATTCAGGAATCATTATTTTTCTTCTTTTCAAGTTCTACTTTATTATTTAATGATTAAATAAAAGTTCTCTTTTTATTGCTTAGCACACATTATATCAGCTTGCCTACATACTTGATGAAGACGAAAGCAAAAAACTTATCTTTTTCCAAAATCTTCTCTAATAAGTTTTGCTCCTTGTTTATTCACTTTAATCTTTCTTCCTATTCTTTTAATCGAGCATGTAGTTTCTTTTTTTTTCCTTCTGTAGATAAATTGATGGTCTAGTATTTTCATAAGCTCTTTTCATTTTTCTCTTCTTTTTTTTTTTTTTTACTTTATTTTAACTATTGATGCACCTTATTTTAAAGAGAAGATAAAGAGGAGAGCTCAAAAATTACATATTGTAAAGAAGAGAAAAGAACAACTAAGTACCAAAGTGATAAACAAAGAGAGGCGGTGAAATTAAAAAATAATTTAAATATAGACCAGTCAACTCTCAGAATCATTCAGTCGACTGAGTTCCCGCTGAAGATATTAGTGCAATAATAATAATTAAGACGTAGTAAAATGCAGGAATATAAATGACAAAGTAGTTTTATACTGGTTCATATCACCGGGGTGGTGCCTAGTCCAGTCCCCTTGGGTTACAAGGGTTTCCTTAGAGCTTGTAAGAAGTTGGATTACAAAGTCTTTCACCAACTATTCATTGATACAACCTCTACCTGTATATCTACCTAGATCTTTCTCTCTTTTATGGTCATTGATATTTCTTTTCAAAATACAATGAATGAGTAAGACAAGAATTTGTCAAGTAGATCAAGTGAAGTTGCATAGTCTTCATAGAGTCTTCGATGCCTTTTTGTAGTGCGTTTTTCATCTGGAGAAAGGTAGAAGATCAATTATGTTGATCTTGATTGATTTTCTCTAAGGTAACCCAAGGGATTTATTATCTCAATTACGCTAGATGGATACGTGATTGGGATCTTGATAACCACCAATTGATGAGATGTCGTGCATATCTTTTCCTTCTGATGGCGTTTTCTTCCTTCTGCAGAACCCATAAAGTTTATTTCCTTGATTTTTTCTTTTGGCCTTTCAATTCTTCCTTCAATAGGTGGCAACTGATTTTCTTCTTTGATGATTTGATTTGCTCTTTAGCTAATTGATTTCGCACCTCTTTAGCTGACTCGTAGCTGATTGATTTGGCTCCTCTTTTGTTGATTTGATTTTTCTTCTCTTTCCTTCTTTTGATGATGGCTGGTTGATTCACTTCTCTTTCCTTCTTTTTCCAATTAGGTTTCCTTTTAGGATTTGATCCATATCAAGACATGATGTCTTGACCTTTTTTAGTTGTTTGGAGATCTTTTGATAATTTTCTCCCTAATCTTTCTTTGAAGCTGGTTGACTTCAAGTCCTCTAATAGAGGGTTTCTAGTTTCTTGAGGTCCCTTTTATCCCGCATTAAATAAAATTAATTAGTCATCATTAAAATAATACTAAAGGATTTAGTTCAATAAACTTTCCCTTTTTGATGATGACAATTTTGGGGTATGATTTAGGGACACTTCCCTGAAGGTGGGATCCTCTTGAGTTTTCCCCCCTCATTTGGTGCATGTTGTTCTAAAGCAACTGATTTCCTTTATTTTGCGTATGCTGTCTAAGAGAACTTGACGGAGTATATTAAAAATAATTTTCTTCATATCATATGAATTGAAAATGAATAAATAATAAATGAGGCAGAACTTAACATGAAAACAACTTTGCCATTGTCATAACCATATATTATGGACAGAACCAAACATCAACTAAACATCCAAAATCATAGACAGAATCACAAGATAAGTTTTTTTCCCCCCTTCATCACAAAAAGAGACACATAGATAGCCCACAAGAGTTTAACGACGACCAAAAAAATACTTCAGCATATTGATAATACGCTCAGAGAAAGAATGATAGGAATTTTCAAAGTGAGTAGAGAGAGAAGAGTAGGAGTTCTGAACAACAACAACCAATTCATTTTCAGAGACTTCGACTCGGGCAGCAATAGAGTCGACTTTCTTGAGCACTAACTTGAAGGATTTCACCCCTTCCCGTTGAATGAGAGAGAGTTTATCTTGTATACTTGTCACATCGGTTGATAGTTTCCCAAGAAGTTCAGTGCCCTTGTGCAGGTCACCCACCACTACACCAAGTGATTGTTTGATTTCCTGGGCTTTAGATAAGAGAGAGTTGAGAACAGCACCTTGAGCATCATCCAATATGACACTGCTTGGACCTTCAGCAGATTGACCCAGACTCCTTCATCTAGAATATAACCCATATTGTAGAAAGCTCGATCATTGTAGGTGGAGGAGATTTCATTCACAGGGAATCTTGACACGTCAACACCCATTGCTTTTATTATCCAAGTGACAATCATCCCATGAGGAAGGCTGCTGTTACTGCCAGGGTTTTGGCTGCTTTTAAGGATGAAAACCCAAATCCACTCCGGCCAATTTATCTTTAATTTCCTCAAAAGACAGTAGACAACAAATAAAGTTTTTGTAGACAGAGTTCTCAATGAGACTTTCTGGGGGAGAAGTGTTGCGGCCACGATATGAGCAACTATACGCTTCTTAAAGCAGATAGTGGCAGGGCCGAAATCAGCAAGTAGGGTACCTTCTTCGACTATGAAGGATTTTTCTATGTCAAGGGAGACCTCAAAGTTGTCCGGCCAGGAACTAGAAAAGAGGGGTATGTATCTAGAGAAGTGAGAATCAAACACTTTTTCAAACAAACTATCACTTAGGATTATTCTTTTTCTCAACACTAGAGTTTCCAGATCACCACTGTCATTACATATTTTGAGGTTTGCATAAAATATTCGGATGGGAATGTCTATTGCTTCATTAGCATATAGCAATAATAGACCATCCAATCCTTGAAAGGTGAAGAGATAACTTACTAACCAATAAGATTCCTCAAGTTGTTCAAGACAGATGACTCGACTGTAAGAAAAAGGTCGATCTTTAAAGGTAATGAACTTTTCTTTCTCGGAAACACTCCAGAACCATTGCATGTCATCCAAATCGAATGAAACGGATGAGTCAATTTTACCCTTATTGGGAACAAAGGAAGAGGGTCTCTTAAGAAGAGAGGAGGTGGATCCAAGACACTCGTTAGAGGATGAGTCGGAAATCTCAACATGAGTAGGGGAAGGAATGAACTTTTAATTCTTTTTCTAGAACGGAAAGAAACTTTGGAAGGGTTTTTACCCATGAGAGTGTTTGAGAGGAGATAGATGAGTAGAGAGGAACTACGGAGAAGAGGGTTTTTAAGAAGGGGGAACCGACGGTACAGAGGGATGTGAAGGGGTGTGGCAAACTGAAAGGGCACAATTGAAATGACCGGCAAAATGACCTAGGGGAAGGAAACTGAAGCAAATAATTATGGTAAATAAATGGCACACACTTAAGAAAAATAAAGAAAACAACTTTAATTTTGGGAAAAGGAATTACACCGAGACTTTTTATTAAAAAATATAATCTGTTTTTTAAAAGAGGTTTTGTAAAAATATCAGCTAATTGATTTTCATAATAAAAAAATCTAACAAGAAATCTCCATTTTCAACATGATCACGAATGAAATGATGCTTTATATCAATGTGCTTAGCTCTAGAATGATGCACAGTGTATTTAGAAAGACTAATAACACTAGTATTTTCACATAAGATAGGGATACTCTCATAATTAAGATCATAGTCTAATAATTGATTCTTCATCCATAATAACTGAGCACCACAGCTTCCAAGGGCCAAGTATTCGGCTTCAGTAGTTGAGAGAGAAACTGAATTTTATTTCTGGCTTTTCCAAGATGTAAGATCTCCTCCAAGAATTTGACAGGATCTTCTTGTACTTTTTCTGTTGGATTTATCACCTACAAAATCTACATATGAATAACAAATAAGATCAAAATTCATTAAGTGAGGGTACCATAGACCAAACTCCTCGGTTCCAATGAGATAACGGATTATTCATTTTACAGTAGTCAGATGAGATTTCTTGGGAGTCAACTGATATCTGGCGCATTTGCACACGCTGAACATGATATCTGGTCAATTGGCTGTGAGGTAGAGCAAGGAGCCAATCATTTCACGATAGAGTTTTTCGTCAATATTTTTCCCTGATGGGTCAACATCTAGACATGTTAAGGGGCTTATGGGTGTTCCAGTAGCCATTTCATTTTTCAAACCAATTTTTGATCAACTCCTTGTTATACATTATTTGTTGACCCAGAAAGAATGTTAGTTCTCCCATCATGCTCATCTCAAATTCTCCTATCATAAGGTCTGCAAAATTCTTGCAAAGAGAGCCGTTAGAATTGCCAAAAATGATATCGTCTACATAGATCTATATAATTAAAATCTTAGAGGAAGAATACTGAATAAAAAGAGTATTATCGATTTTTCCTCGATGAAAATCATTTTAATTTAGAAAAGAGCTTAGTCGCTCGTACTAAGATTTTGGAGCTTGCTTCAGACCATAAAGAGCTTTAGAGAGTTTGGAAATATGGTCAGGGCAAGATGAATTTTCAAAATCAGGAGTTGTTTAACAAACACTTCTTCTTTAATAAACCCGTTTAAGAAAGCACTTCTGACATCCATTTGAAAAAGCTTAAAGCTTTTGGAGGCAGCATAGACTAATAAAATATGTATAGATTCCAACCTAGCTACAGGAGAAAATGTTTCATCGTAATCAATACCTTCTTGTTGAGAATATCCTTGAACAACTAACCTTTTCTTATTGACTACATTACTTTCTTCGTTCAATTTTTTTCTTAATATCTATTTTTTCCTGATTACAGATGCCTTGTTAGGCCTAGGCACGAGAGTCCATACTTGATTTCTTTCAAATTGATCCAGTTCATCTTGCATAGCCTTCAACCAAGATTCTTCTACAAGAGTTTCTTCAATTCTTTTAGGTTTAAGCTGAGACACTAAAGCCAATGAACATTGATTTCTGAGAGAGGATCTTATTTGTCGTTGAGAATTTGGATGACCAATAATAAAGTCATTAGGATAGCTTGCTTCATTTCTCCATTCTCGCGGAATTTTTGAGACCATAGTTAACTCAGTAGCTTCTATTTCACTCTGATCCAGTGACATAGATTGGGTCAAATTTGATGCTTCACCAACATGTCTTTCTTCTGAGTTTGATGATTTTTTCTTAGTTGATGTCTCAACAGGGTAAGAACTAGTTTCACCATCTTCCCCTGCATCATTCTCAATAATACTCAGAGATGGATTAGAATCATTAAAGACAACATGAATGGATTCCTCCACAGATAAAGTATGTTTGTTAAAAACTCTGAAAGATCTACTTAGAGGAGCATATCCAAGAAATATACCTTCATCACTTCTCGAATCGAGCTTACCAAGATTGTTCTTGCCATTGTTGTGAATAAAACATTTACATCCAAATGGGTGAAAGTAGTTAATATTCAGCTTTTTACCTTTTCATAGTTCATAAGGAGTCTTTTTCAACATAGGCCGAATGAAACATCTGTTAAGAATGTGAAACGCAGTACTTACAACTTCAGCCCAAAAGTGATCAGGAAGATTTTGTTCAATGAGCATGGTTCTATCTGTTTCTTGTTGTGAGCGATTTTTCCTTTACACCACACCATTCTATTGAGGAGTACGAGGTGAGGAGAAGGTTTGACTATATCCCTACTAGTTATAAAATTTTTTGAAAGATTGATTCACAAATTGTCGCCCATGATCACTATGAATGGAAGTGATAAAGTATCCCTTTTCACATTGAACATTTTTGCAAAAGATTTCAAAGTTTGTGACGGCTTCATCTTTGTGAGCTATAAACATGATCCAAGTGAAATGTGAGAAATCATCAACAATAACACATGAATATTTCTTACCACCAATGCTAGCAGTTCTTGTGGGACCAAATAAGTCCATATGAAGAAGTTCAAGGGATTTAGAAGTACTCACATTTTGAATTTAAAAGAAGATCTGGGTTGCTTACCCAATTTACATATATCACATAAAGATTGGTTTGAAAATTTTAATTTAGGCAGACCAATGACTAAGTCAAGTTTAAAAAGTTTTTCAATAGTATTTGCATGCTTGCATGACCTAATTTCCTATGCTAGATACCTAGATCATTTGAGACTGTCGCAAGACAGGTTAGAGTCGGTAAGTCAATATTATTTAAAACATAGATATTTTCCACGTGATCATTGATAAGAACAATATTTTTTAGAGATATTGTTGATGGTGCATTTGATAGCATTAAATAATACATCAAAACCCCTGTCACACAGTTGACTGATTCTCAGAAGGTTGTGTTTTAAACCATTCACTAGGTATACTTTAATCAGGTCACACACGAGGATTATGATAATGGATCCTACTCCAACCACTTAACCTTTAGCATTATCTCTGAATTTGACATATCCTCCATCAATTCTTTTAATTGATCAGAAATTTTCTTTTGTTCCTGTCATGTGTTTAGAGCATCCACTGTCAATTATCCAAATTTTCTTTTTATAACTTACTTTTGGTTGCTCCTGCGAAATAAGAAAATTAATTTATTTTAGGTACCCAAGTTTTCTCGGGTCCTGACAAGTTAGTGGGAGGAGGTTCATGTGATAGATTCTTTTTTCTCCAAATCCATCGGCCATGAGTTGAAACTTGCAGGAGAGAAGTAAGACATTGAAGAGTAAAAACTGGTTGAAAAGATAGAAGAGTATTCAGAAGTTCTTCTGTTTGAGTTGATTGAGTTGTGACTGTGTGATTCATTGATGCTATTTCATTATATCTTTACGTCATCTAGTTCATCCTCAAACAATTCTACTTCAATTTGAGTTGCTTCAAGAAGCATTTTCCTATCCTTCTTTTCTTTAGCAAGTTTATTATATTCATTAATAATTTTTTGAAGTTCATCTATGACAAGATCCAAGGAGTCTTGAAGATCTTGACATTTAACACAAGAGTTAGATATTACCTCACTTGATCCTTTAAGGGCCATGAAATATATATTTGCGGCTTCTTCAGTTTCTTCATTTGTAGCTTCTTCATTAATTCATGCTCCCATGGACTTTGAGTTATTGCTTTTTTTGAAGTTTTTTTCTTTAATTCGGGACAATTTTGCTTAATGTGTCCTGGTTTTTCACCGTGATAACAACGATCTTCACTTTTTATTGTGTCGGTATCCAGCTTGAGGCCTCTATCATCTTTGTCCTAGAATGTGTAAGACTCCTCCATTGATTAGAGTCAATCCTTCACCGTCCTCTTCTTCTTCCTCCTTTCATCCTCCTTTCATCCTCATTTTGCACAATGTTGAAGGCTACTGACTTCTTTTTTTCTTCCTTGGTATATCTATTGAGATGATTCTGCACGTAGGCCATCAGGTTTCCTTGAATTTTATCATAAGTGAGTTTTTCAAGATCTCCATCTTCAAGGATTGTTTCTTTTGTTTCCTAGGCTTTGGGAAGACTCCTGAGAAGTTTTCTAACCTGCATACTATTAGGGTACACCATTCCAAGTGACTTTAGTTCTCCAATTATCATGCTGAATCGTGAGAACGTGGATTCCACGTTCTCTTCATTGGTCATCTTATACAATTTATATTCATTAACCAAGGTATTTATTCTACCTTCCTTCACTTTTTGATTCCTTCATAACTTACTTCAAGCTAGTCCCACATCTCGTTAGTAGTGTCACAGGTGGAGATCTTATCATATTCACTTTTGCTAACTGCATAGTAAAGCAAACTAATAGCTCTGGCATTAGTTGAATACTCTCTTGTTGTTCTTTGGTAACTTTAAAAGTTCTCAGATCAGTCTTAGTAGTATCTGTTACTCCAGAAATGGGTTTGGAACCTTTCTTTTTTACTACCCACGCTTGAAAATCATTTGCCTGAATAAATATTTTGAAACATTCTTTTCAGTGAGAGTAGTATTGTCCTTTGAAGTAAGATGGTCTAGATGATGAGTGTCCATCTTGTAGAATTGCTCCTGGAATTTGAAACGAAGCTATGGGATCTTTTTCTCACCTTGCAGTTAAGAAATATCAGTGAGACCTGCTCTGATACCAATTAATAAGCAAAGGGGGGGATGAATTTAAAAAATAATTTAAATATAGACCAGTTGACTCTCAAAATCATTCAGTCGACTGAGTTCCTAGAGAAGATGTTATTGCAATAATAATTAAGATGTAGCAAAGTGTAGGAATGTAAATGACACATTAGTTTTATACTAGTTGGGATCACTAGGGTGGTGCCTAGTCCAGTTCCCTTGGGTTACAAGGGTTTCCTTAGAGCTTGTAAGAGGTTGGATTACAAAGTCTTTCACCAACTGTTGATTCATACAGCCTCTACCTGTATATCTACCTAGATCTTTCCCTCTTTTATGATCACTAATATTTCTTTTCAAAATACAATGAATGAGTAAGACAAGAAGTTGTCAGGTTGATCAAGTGAAGTTGCATAGTCTTCATGGAGTCTTCAATGCCTTTTTGTAGTGCGTCTTTCATCTAGAGAAAGGTAGAAGATCAATTCTGTTGATCTTGATTGATTTTCTCTAAGGTAACCCAAGGGATTTGTTATCTCAATCACGCTAGATCAATACGTGATTGAGATCTTGATGACCGCCAATTGATGACATGTCGTGCATATCTTTTCCTTCTGATGGTGTTTTCTTCCTTTTGTAGAACTCATGAATCTTCTTTCCTTGATTTTTTTTTTCTGGCCTTCCAATTCTTCCTTCAATAGGTGGCAGTTTATTTTCTTGTTTGATGTTTTGATTTGCTCCTTAGCTGATTGATTTCGCTCCTCTTTAGCTCATTGACAGCTGATTGATTTGGCTCCTCTTTTGTTGATTTTATTTGCTTCTCTTTCCTTCTTTTGATGATGGCTGATTGATTTTCTTCTCTATCCTTCTTTTGCCAATTAGGTTTCCTTGTAGGCATTGATCCATATCAAGACGTGATGTCTTGACCTCTTTTAGGTGTTTGGAGATCTTCTGATAATTTGCTCCCTAATCCTTCTTCGCAGCTGGTTGACTTCGAGTCCTCTAATAGAGGTTTGTTAGTTACTTGAGGTCCCTTTTTGTCCTGCATTAAATGAAATTAATTAGTCATCGTTAAAATAATACTAAAGGATTTAGTTCAACAAGTTATACTCTTAGCCCTAATCATTTGAGGGAGATCGAAGCAATATATTTGTTTGGTGCCTCATTTTATTCTTGTGCATATATTTCTCCTACATGATCAATAATTAATCATAGTTATATATTTTTGCCATACCCTAAATATAGGGAGAACTAAGATACTAGAATAGCATGCAAGTATAGCAGTTCAGTCACCACGCTTCAAGGCTAAGTTTCCACGCAGTATTGACTTTCTTGCCCATTTTGAATTGTTAACTCAGGAAGAACTTCTATATAATGTGGTAAGTGTCCTATCTATTAAATGGAATTTTAAGCTTGCACAATCACTTCTACCCACTCCCACTGAAACTAGCCCTTAGTGGACTCAACTATTAACCATCTTCGAGGTTAGAAAAATTTCAGATAGAAATGAGCACTTTTATTTTTCTTTTTTAGAGGGAGCAATAGAGATTAAAAGAATACATGTAGTGTATTAAATTTAGTGGAACAATACTTCTAATTAGTTCTCTTAGTCCCTATACAAGATCTCTTTGATCAATCCCACAAATGGAATGATTGAAAATGTTGTCTATATATAAACTAATAATACCCATCGAAATATATTAAATATTCTAAGATGTCTGCAAAAATAAAGTGTGTAACATGATAAAGGATGAGAAAGAGGTAGTAATTAATAAATTAAATCAATATGCACAAGATATATGTTATTTCACCAAAAAAAAACATCATGATTTGGATTTGCGCTATACAAAAACTGGTTGCTCAAGACAAAAGTATCCCACATATGCGGTTCTTCAAAGGATGAATCTTTTTGACTGAGTAGGTTTCTAAGTTGTGATGCCCTGGTCCTCTTTCTGATTCTGCTCGAGTTGTTAAACTAGTATAACATACTTTTATGGCATATGACTAGCTCCTCTTTTCTAATTAGTATACTTGAATTTGAGTACGTTTTCCTTATAATTGATATTCTTTTGGAGGAAAATATTATTTACCTGCAAATATAAATTTAAGTCGTACTTAAATAGTTCTATCCTTACTGGTTACCAAAGTGCTAACATAGACTTCATTTATGCTTTAACTTAATATTATAAGTGAACAAACATGATGTTCTTCCATTTAAATAGATAGCTTTATCTTTGAACTGTTCCTGTGAATACATACAACGTAATGACGCCTATGTTTTCACATGATCCACGAAATCTTACTATTGAGAATTGCATATGCAAACTCAAAAAGTAACAATACATGGTCAACTGAAGAATTAGCAAGTAACTGGGGAAATGAAAGCTTACTCTTCTTTTCGTTGTGAAGAGTAGTATTTATATGAAAAATATAGGAAGAAGAAAATATCTAGACTAAGACTAAACTACACCTACTTAGTTGAAGCTTAGTTGTAGAAGAACCAACACAAATTAAGTAAATGTCCAACTAATCTTAACTAACTAACTAACAACTAATTAGATAATTAATCTATTGTTGAAAACACAACCAACTTTCTGAGCATAGAAGAATGTTTGATTCTTGTTAGAGCTAGTTTTGGTTAGAACATCTATCAATTGGTTATCTATGGTAATGTGGTGTAAGGTGATGAGTTCCTCTTGGAACTAGTTTTGCATATAGTGGAATTTAACCTCTATATGTTTGATTCATTCACAGAAAACTAGGTTCTTTGCAATGTGAAGTGCAGACTGACTATCACAAAAGACTTGAAATGGAACTAAAAGGGGTACTGTGAGTTCATCAAGACATATCCTCAGATTAACTCCCTACCATCTTTCTAAGAGCCCTGTATTATGCTTCTAAAGGTGATAGGGAAATGGTCTCTTATTTATTAGACTTTCAGCTAATAGGGTTGTTTCCCAGTAGAACAAGATAACCACTTACCGATTTTCCAGAATCTAGACAACCAGCCCAATCTAAGTCACAATATTCTTTGACTACAAAATTTGGCTCCTTAGAACAAAATATTCCTAGAGTAGGATCACCCTTAAGGTACTGTAGGACATTGAATGTTGCTTCAAATGTGGCTCCCTAGGATCCTCCATGAATTGACTCAAGTACTCGACACTATATGCTATATCCATTCTTGTGTTGGTAAGTAAGTTTAACTTCCCAAAAGGTTTTCTGTAAGCAGTAGGATCTTGGGGTGCAATTCCCTACTTTGCTCTCAATTTTATTATGGGATCAAATAGAGAAGAAACACTATGTTTGTTGATGCATTTGTTCTCTTTCTATAGCTTAAGCAAGAACTTTCATTATGAGATAATAAGTCCGTCTTCCTTGTACACCATTTCTAATCTTAAGAAGTAATGTAACCTTCCTATGTTCTTGATCTTAAATTACTTGTGGAGGAATAGTTCAGGTCATCAATTTCTTTAAAACCTATTTTAGATAGGATGATATCATCCATATACACAGTCAATGTCTCGATCCTAACTTAGGCCCGGATCGAGACATGGGACAAGGAGCCCCGAGAGACTCCAAGTCGACCCATGACATGAACATACATCTAACTCAATCAAATAAAGCAGGAAAAACTTAACATAATGAACATGATGGAAGTATAATCATAATGTAACCTCAAACAGAAAATTCACATAATACATAACAAAATGATTACTACAAACAGTCTAAAAGCCTCTAACATATCTGATGGGTTGATGGGACAACACCCCCAACTAACCCGACAAGTCTGAAAACTGAAAGTACAAAGATATCTGATAACACATCATCCTCAGGAGATGAGGACTCACCAACAAAGACTGAATACTAACTCCAAAAGCTAGCTAGTGACAGGGCTGAGTCTGAAGATCGGAGCCTGTATCATAAAATGATACAACATAGAGTATACGGTCAGTATGTGAAATATACCGAGTATGCAAGGTAAGTAAAACCTCTTAAATAAGTAAAATCATTTAAAACATGAATAATATAAAACATAATCAAGAAAAGAATCTGAGGTTAGGTCTTGCATGCTATTTTCTGAAATCATGATCTGAAAATAACTTAACATCATAACTGGATCGAATGGCCCAAATCTGAAATATGATAATCATAAGTAAAACTGAACATTGGGTCAAACCTGCTTTAGAACATATATATATATATATATNAAAACTGAACATTGGGTCAAACCTGCTTTAGAACATATATATATATATATATAATGAATGATAAAAATGCATAACCGAAATCATGAGGAACAATGGGAGACTCGTCATACGACCGACATTACAACGATAAAGCTTACGTAGTCCCAACTATTACACTCAAGTGGGTAGAGTCATCCCAAGCCTAGGCCCGGATTGAGACACGAGACAAGGAGCCTTGAGAGACTCAAGTCAAACCATGGAATAAACATACATCTAACTCAATCAAATAAAGCAGGGAAAACTTGACATAGTGAACATGAGGGAAGTCTAATCATATTGTAAACTCGAGGAACTTCGAGGAAGATAGCATTGGGACATGTTGTTACCTATGTATGGTGACAGGTGTCATGCCAGAGTCTGTCCGGGTGAGCTTAAGAACCAGAATTCACATAATACATAACAAATTGATTACTACATACAGTTTGAAAGCCTCTAACATATCTGATGGGATGATGGGACTACACCCCCAACCAACCCGACAAGTCTAAAAACTAAAAGTACAAAGATATCTGATAACATATGATCCTTGGGAGATAAGGACTCGCCAACAGAGACTGAATGCGAACTCCAAAATCTGGCTAGTGATGGGGCTGAGTCTGAAGATCAGAGCCTGTATCATAAAATGATACAACATAGAGTATGCGGTTAGTACATGAAATGTACCGAGTATGAAAGGTAAGTAAAACCGCTTAAATTAGTAAAATCATTTAAAACATGCATAATATAAAAGATAATCAAGACACGAATCGAAAAGTAGGTCTTGCATGCAATTTTCTGAAATCATGACCTGCACAATAACTTAATCGAATGACCCAAAACTGAAATTTGATAATCATAATTAATATTGAACATTGGGTCAAGCTTGCTTTAGAACATATATATATATCTATATTATGAATGACAATCATGCATAACTGAAATCAGGAGGAACAATGGGAGACTCGTCACATGACCGACATTAGAACGATAGAGCTTATGTTGTCCCAACTATCACACTCAAGTGGGTAGAGCCGTCCCAAGCTTTGCTGGGGATAAGGACGATACTGTGATATTGATATCAAGCTCAAGGCCCCCCTTGGGGCAGGGGAAAGATCACATAGGAAGTCCCAAAATAATCTGATTATACCTACGTTGGCGCGTAGTTTTGAGACATAGGGTTGACTGACCCTTAGCCTACTCGGTGCTAGACACTACTCCCAAAAACAAGCATATGATCTCCATCATTTTTCAATGAAGCTGACCATCGTCTATTGACAAAGCTGAATAATCACATACATATAAAATCTAAAATCATACATGAGGGGCCTTGGCTCAAACCATACCACAAGCTTAACATAATTGGGAGTCTTGACTCCAAAAACCATGTGGTAAGCTAATTCATGAAATCATAAATCATACTTGACATATGGTCTTGCCCTAATACTTAAACATGCTTGGAAATTCTTAATTTACTTGAAAACATGATCATAAACATGGGTAACTTTAAAACATGCTTTTCATCAATAATGTCTTATCATATTTAAACATTCATCATAAATCTCAACTTTCTTGAACTTCTCATGAATAAGCATTTCAATTTATAAAGCCCGAAAACATGATTATAAATGAAAATAATGTAAAACTGGTCCATAAATCATAATTCAATAATAGAAACATGCGTAGGTCATACTCATGGTAGAAACTTAGGAAATTCATGCATTGGGTTAAAACCTTGTAGGATCAATATGTAGATTTTCATTAATGTTATACCCGGAGAACTCAAAGATCGGACCTGGGAGTTAAAACAGGAAAAAACTAAAAATCTGGGTTGCTGGCACAAGACAAGTTGTTGGGTGACTCGTGAGGAGAGCCCACGAGTCATCAGGTGACTCGTGGGGAGGCCTGGGAGAATGGGGAAAATATTAAGGAAAAAGGAGTCCCCATGAGCTTGGGAACAACTCGTGGTCAGATACCACGAATCATTAGGTCATCCATGGGGAGGAGGTATAAGAAAAAATAGAAAAGAAAAGGCAGTGTACTTCACGGAATAAGACCACGACTCGTTATGTCAGGCAACGAGTCGTGGTATGAGTCGTTGGGTGAAATTTAAACAATTGGCATAAGGAACGCAGTGCACTTGACTAGTGGTGGCCACGATTTGTGTCCACTCGTAATGAGTCATTGGTGAGGTAGCTATAATAGGGCCAGACTCGGTTCACGAGGCTATAATGAAGGTTCAGTTGATAAGGGACAGGCTGAAAACTTCTCAGAGTCGTCAAAAGATGTATGCTTGTGTGAGGAGGAGAGAGTTGGAGTTCGAGATAGACGATTGGGTATTTCTGAAGGTGTCTCCCATGAAGGGAGTCATGCAGTTTGGAAAGAAAGAAAAACTCAGTCCCCGCTATGTTGGTCCCTACTAGGTTATGAGAAGTATTTGTAAGGTAGCGTATGAGTTGGACTTGCAATTAGAGTTATCTTCAGTTCATCCCATATTTCATGTGTCACTCTTGAAAAAGTGCTTGGGTGATCCAGCCTTGGTTGTCCCAATGGAAAGTGTTGATGTGAGAGATAGCCTCAGTTATGAGGAAATTTCGATTTAAATAATCAATATTTGCATATGATGATAGCTTGTTTCTGTTTTTTTTGTGTGTTTCTAACATTCAGGGATGAATGTTCCCAAGGGGGAGATATTGTTATACCTCGAGAATTCAAAGATCGGACATGGGAGTTGAAACGGGGAAAAACTAAAAATCCATGTTGCAGGCACATGACGAGTCTTTGGACGACTCGTGAGGAGAGCCCACGAGTCGTCACGTGACTCGTGGAGAGACCTGGGAGAATGGGGAAAATATTAAGGAAAAAGGAGTCCCCACGAGCTTGGGAACAACTCGTGGTTAGATACCTTGAGTCGTTAGGTCATCCGTGGGGAGGAGGTATGAGAAAAAATAGAAAAGGCAAGGCAGTGTACTTAACGGAATTAGACCACGACTCGTCATTTCAGGAAACGAGTCGTGGTATGAGTCATTGGGTGAAATTTATATAATTGGCATAAGGAACGCAGTGCACTTGACGAGTGGTGGCCACGATTCGTGGCCACTCGTAACGAGTCATTTTTTCATCCGTTAGGACCCCAGTGATCAGTTAAGACAGTGTACCTAACGGGCAAGGGGACGGATCATTTGGGCATGTAACGAGTCGTCAGGTCACCCGTTAGGGTCACCTGGCAGTTATTTTTTGCGAAATGGTAAGGGTCTTTTCATAATTTCCTAAGATCCTAAGGCCTAAAGTAAGTCGTTTTGGGTTATGTATAGGGATATTTGAAGGGGTTAAGTTCAATTTACTCTTCATTCATGCATGCAAGAATAGTTAGAGATAATCAAAGGAGATTCTAGGCTCTTCTCTTCAATTCTTCCAATCTCATTCTCGGGTAATCAAGTGAAGTTAAGAATAAGATATTCCCATGTATGTAAGGCTATCAATGGGTGATTTCTTTCATACCCATGCCCCTCCTCTATGATCTTTTTACAAAGATTTCAACAAAGACTCATGGGGTTTTGAATTTGATTTACTTAAACTCTAATGATTTGATTATGGGTTTTGTGATTTTAAAATCCTATTATAATCTATGGGTTTGATAAGCTTTTGTGAGTTAAATTAATTATAATATTGTGGATATGGAAGTTCTACATATTTCAGCCTAATTATGCATGACCCATGATGAATTGATTTATGATCTACTTACCCATTGATGATATCTATAAGCCCAACATGAATTATGATTTAAATTATGGATTTATTATGTTACCCATTATGATTTTATGAAATTCCAGCTATATGCTTGATTTACAAGTATGTATTAACTTTATGAAGCATGAATTATGTTTTTGTCCGACTCACGGGTCTTATGTCATGGCTAGTTCAAGTATATACAAGCATGTTTATGATTATTATAATTTAACTAGCCCATGAATTTATGTAAGTATTACTATGAGCACTATACATATCTTTTGGGAGTAGTATCGAACACCAAGTAGGTTCGGGTCCTAGGTTATGCCCCCAATCTAATAAACTACGTGCCACCGTAGGTATGTTGGGACCTCCAATGGGATTGTCCCTGGACCAAATGGCCCTTTTCATGGTGACGTCACACTTTCATGGTTCTACCCTGGGCAGGGTACGAAAACCCTCCTGACTAGGCTTATAAGTCGGGCTTCATGTGTGCTCATATAAGGTATGATGGTTAAGAGAATCTCCCACTATTTATCATTATTTATGCATGTTTATGATTGTGTATATTGGCTCAAGTAATGTTAAATATAGCTTTTCTCTTATGATTATTATTATGAATGTGTTACCAATGCTTTGAAAACCTTGAGCCTTATGTTATGGTACGATATTTATGATATGAGCATGATGTCCCACTCTTATGATCATTTATGAGATTTTATATATTTTAAATGTCTGTTTTACTTACCTTGCATACTTAGTACATTCCAAGTACTGACCGCATACTTTCTATGTTGTATTGTCTCATGATATAGGACCTGACTCTCAGGCTCACCCTCCTCAATAGCGTTTCAGAGATTGCTATCAGCGTACTTGGTGAGTTCTCATATTCCGAGGGCCATATGCTGACTCTATGCCTTTCTTTCAGTTTAAGAAATGTTGGGTTAGTTAGGGAGTTGTCCCATCAACCCGTCTTTTATGATTAGAGGATTTTCAGACTACCAGTTGTATTCAACCGTCGTGTATGGATTGTGTATTGTCTTTCTCCGTAATTTTAACATGTTTATGTTTTCTTAAGTTAAGACTTCCGCTTATGTGATGGTATTAGATTTATGCTTATGTCATGGGTTGACTTGGGTCTCTCGGGGTTCCTTGTCCCGTGTCTATGATCCAGGTGTACATTTGGGTCGTGACATGAATTAGAGAGGGATTGGGCATGGGTGTGAACAAATTCACTCATGAAAATGAATTAGAGAGGGATTGGGCATGGGTGTGAACAAATTCACCCTTTTAAGACCCTACGTACTTCGGCGAATTAGATTCTAGAACTCCCTTGATTACCCAATGAAGAATTGATGAAAACTTGGAATAATTTGAGCTAGATCACCCCTCTAAACTTCTACACTTGCATGCATGAATGTGAATGATCCTAGAATGAACTTTCCCCTCATAAAACACCCTATTTCGAGCTTAAAACAACGTAGTTTAGGACCCTAGGGCTTAAGAATAACGAAAATACCCTTAATGAATTTCCTGAAAAAACTGATCTGCCAGTGACAACAGAGGTCAGAACAGTATGTAGCTAGCTCCCATGCTCAGTTACTACCCTCGTTGCTACACCCTAAATTCAGGTCTCAAATCCCCCACCGCAACCGGACAGGACGAGTTGTTCCAACCACCAACGACTCGTGGTTACCAGCCATCGTCACCACTGCCATTATCCTAGAAATCCTCCCAACGGGCACATAAAATGACCTATTGTTACCAATAACATATCGTTCCAAGACCCGTCACTTCCTCCCTGATCAAGACCATTCTCAACACAACTCTAATCTAACGACTTGTTGCAACCACCAATGGGTCATTCAGAGACCTGTTATTTCCAGTACAAATCTGTAACCTTTCACCACGGGCACTTCTAATGGCCCGTTCTTTCTCCTAACGACTCGTACCATGGGTCATTTGAGGGCGAAATTCCATATTTTCCTGCAAATTTTCCTTTCCACCCGAGTCTAGTCTTAGGCACTTCTGAGGTATTACAGTATCTCCCCATTAGGAACATTCATCCCCGAATATGGGAAAACATATAGAAAAGTAGAGAAATGCAATAATCTTACTCAAACACTGAACATACATGATGAAAACTGATGGAGTGACTAACTCCAAATTAGAGTATACGACTGAACTGAATTCATGAACCATATATACATACATTGACATGAAAGAAACTTGGGTACATGAGCTGAACATGAAACTGAATAGAGTTTTAGGGAAAAAACTGATACCTCAAGCTGGAACTGAGCTGGTAGGGAATAGATTTAGGTATCTAGCCATAATATCTTCTTCGGCTTCCCACGTAGCTCGCTCAATTTGCTGATTCCTCTATAAAACTTTAACTTAAGCTACTTCTTTATTTCTTAGCCTTCAAACCTACCGATCCAATATTTCCACCAGAACCTCCTCATGACTAAGGTTGTCCTTCACGCCTACACTCTCCACTGTTACAACTAGGGTTGGATCCCCCAAACACTTCTTTAAGAGCGATACATGAAAGACAGGATGAATGGAAGCTAATTCTGAGGGCAACTCCAATTCATATGCCACATTGCCAATCCGTTTCACAATCCGATAAGGGACAACATAATGGGGACTGAGTTTTCCTTTCTTTCCGAACCTCATCACTCCCTTCATGGGAGTCACTTTTAGAAACACCCAATCATCAACTTCGAACTCAACTTCCCTCCTCCTTACATCGGCATAGGACTTTTGGTGACTTTGAGTTGTTTCAACCTGTCCCATATGAGCTGAAATTTCTCCATGGCCTCATAGACTGAATCTGGTTCTATCATCGCAGCTTCACCGATTTCAAACCAACTAATAGTCGATCTACATCTCTCAACATGGTCATCCCAACTACCTTGAAGTCAATCACAAATGCTCTCAACATGTCCTCGAGAGTCTGAATTGTCCGCTCCAGTTGACCATTCATTTGCGGGTGAAATGTTGTACTAAGCTTAACTTGAGTACCAAGTCCTTTTTGAAATGACCTCCAAAAATAAGAGGTAAACTAGGTACTGCTATCTGATATGATGGACAAGGGCACTCCATGCAAATGAACTAGATCTCGGATGTATAGTTTGGCATAATCCTCTGCTGAATCAGTGGTCTTGACCGGCAGAAAATGAGCGGCTTTGGTCAACCTATCCATGACCACCCAAATAGAGTCATACTGCCGATGAGTGCGAGGCAACCCTGTGATGAAGTCCATGTTGATTTCTTCCCACTTCCAAGTAGGGATACTGATATCTTTAAGCACACCTCCCGATCTCTAGTGCTCAACCTTCACTTGCTGACAGTTTGGACACTTAACTATAAATTCTACAATGTCCTTCATGCCATTCAACCAATAGACTTCCTATAGGTCACGGTACATCTTGGTGGAACCTGGATGTCTCGAATACCTTGAAACGTGAGCCTCATGCAACATCTAATTTCTCAAGTCATCAACGTTCAGGACGCACAAGAGACCCTAATATCGAAGCACACCATCTCCCCCTTTGGAGAAGACCTCTACCTTCTGATTCTAGACGACTTCCTTTAACTTTACAAAAATGGGGTCCTCGTCTTGTCTAGCTTTCATATCAGTCACCAAGGATGATTCTTACCAGTTTTGTACTATAACATCGCCACTGGTCGAGTCCACCAAATGGACTCCCAACCTTGCAGGTCGATGCACATACTTCACTAGCTCCTTCCTCCCCTCATCCACATGGGACACACACTCCATAGAGAGTCTACTAAGTTAGTCTACTACCATATTAGCCTTTCCCAGATGGTAAAGGACACTATATCATAATCCTTGAGTAGCTCCAACCACCTCCTTTGGCATAGATTTAAATCATTTTGTGTAAACACATATTGTAGGCTTTTGTGGTCCGTAAACACATATACATAGACCTCGTACAAATATTGTCTCCATATCTTCAAGGCAAATACCACCACCACCAATTCAAGATTATGGGTCAGGTAATTCCTTTAATGAACCTTCAGCTTCCTAGAAGCATATGCTATGACTTTACCATGCTGCATCAATACACAACCAAGGCCGATTCTAGAAGCATCATAATACACCACAAACCCATCGGTACCTTTGTGTAGGGTTAACACTGGTGCTAAAGTAAGTGGAGTCTTCAACTCCTGAAAGCTTCTCTCACAAGCCTCTGACTATTGGAACTTCACTTTCTTTTGGGTCAATTTGGTCAATGGAATTGCAATAGATGAAAATCCCTAAACAAACCTCTGATAGTAACCAGCTAAGCCCAGGAAACTCTTGATGTCTGAAGGATTCACTAGTCTAGGCCAATTCTTCACCGCCTCTATTTTCTAGGAGTCCACCTTTATGCCCTCACTTGACACCACATGGCCCAAAAATGCCCTCACACTTGCTGAATTTAGCATATAGTTGACGATCTTTGAGAGTCTGAAGAACCACCTCAAATGAGCGGCATGCTCCCCCTTGCTTCGTGAGTATATCAGGATTTCATCAATGAATATGATCACGAACATATCAAAGTATGGCTTGAACACCCTGTTCATCAAATCCATAAAAGCTGCAGGAGCATGCGTTAGTCAAAAAAACATAACTACAAACTCATAATGATCATACCGCATCCTGAACGCTGTCTTCGGGATGTCACTCTCCCGGACCCTGAGCTGATGGTATCCGGACTTGAGGTCAATCTTCGAAAAGCACTTGACACCCTGAAGCTGATCAAACAAATCATCAATCTTGGGTAGAGGATACCTGTTCTTAATGGTGACCTTGTTTAATTTCCGATAATCAATACATATACGAAGAGAACCATCTTTCTTTCGAGCAAAGAGAAGTGGTGCACCCCATGGGGATTTTCTTGGTCTAATGAAACCCTTATATAAAAGGTCCTGCAACTGCTACTTCAACTCCTTTAACTCGGATGGGGCCATTCTGTAAGGAGGAATAGATATAGGCTGCATATTGGGAAGGATGTCAATACCAAAATCAATCTGCCATTCGAGAGGGATTCCCGACAGATCATATGGGAAGACTTCTGGATACTCGCATACTACTGGGACTGACTGGATAGTTGCGGTCTCGGGCATAGCATCCTTAACCCAAACTAGAGGGTATAAACATCCTTTGGAGATCATCTTTCTGGCATTAAGATAGGAAAGGAAATGACCTATAGGTACAATTGAACTACCTTTCCACTCTATGAATGGCTCGCCCGGAAATCTTAACTCTATGCCCCAGTTCTTGAATTAACTGAGGCATAACATGAAAATAGCCAATCCATGTTGATGATAACATAAAAGTCGGTCATGGCTGACTCTACTAGATCAACTTAGGTGACTTTCTGAAGGACTGTGATTGAGCAACTTCTATACACCCGTCTAGATACAACTAAATCACCCACTAGAGTGGAGACTGAAAAGGGTTCTGGAAAGATTTCGGGACTGACTCCAAAGCTACTAGCCACATAAGGTGTCACAAAAGAAAAGGTAGCCCCTGGATCTAATAAAGCATATACATCAAGATGGAAAACTAGTAACATACCAGTGACTACATCCGGGTAGACCTCTTGCTCCTAGAGAGATGCTAAGGCATATAATCTATTTTGGAACTGACCACCACCTGTGCTAGTAGATTCCCCCTGCTGGGATGGGTGTGCGGGTGGAGCTGCTAAACTGGAAGCTAGGCCTCGGCCTCTATCATGGCCCTATCTAGTTGTTGGGCAATCTCTGAGTATATGTCCGGGCTTTCCTCACCCGAAGAAAGAACCTGTACCCGCCAACACTGACCCATATGCCCCCAACCACACCTGTTGAAAATTGGGATACTGGAATCCATAGGCCTGCTGCTCCAACCCCTAGAGCCTGATGTTCGTCCTCTCTGCCTGTGCCTAGGTCTGGATGGCACACTCATCGCTGAATACGCTGGGGCTGAAGTCCTCTGGTGGGACTGCTGTCGGTGCCCACCACCTGGCCTCGGCTAAGAGAACCTATAGCTGTTTGTCCTAGACCTCTTGGCCTCTCTTTCCCTTAGATGCGCCACCTCCATCTACTGGGCATACAAAACTATCCAAGGGAAATCCATATCCTGATGGAACATGGCGGTTCTGCAATCCTTGTCTAGATAGTCCGCCACACCATGAACAAATATGCTCACTCATGCCTCTGATCAACCACTAACTTTGGGGCGTACTTTGACAGAGGAGTGAACTCTAGGGCATATTTCTGCACTGTCATCTCTCCCCCCTGTTTTAGATTCACGAACTCGGCCGCCTTCAACTCCCTCATCTCACGAGGGAAGAACCGATCTAAAAGTAAATCTTTCGATAACTTCCAAAGCATTATTTTTACAAGCTAGGAGTTGAGTCCAAATGGCACTGTGATTTATCCGAAATTAGCGACACATCTTTACTTCATTTCATAGCATTTTACATATCTTTAGGAGTTAAATTATGTAAAAACTACCCTTATTATGCTATGTTTCAGGAAGTCAAGCAATAAAAAGATGAAAGAAGCTTAGGCCAGAAAAATGCTCAATGGACAAGGCAACATATGGACTGTCTGTCAGAAAGACGATCCGCATCCCCTACCGTCCATTCTGAGCTGCAAATTCCAAAAACCAAGCTAACAAGGTCCTTACAATACGGTTGGAAGGACAAACTGTCTTCCCAAAGAAAGGTTCGTCAATTGAAGAATGGACTCGAGCTAGGAAGAATGATATTTTTAAAGTACAATGTAAAGTAGAGACCGTCTTTCCACAGGGTCAAAAGGACGACATGCTAATGGACAAAAGCTGAAATGTAAAGTATGAACCAAAGGATGATCTATCCTTCCAAAGGAAAGTCCGTCGTCCACCTGGCACTCTGAAGTTTTAATTAATTGGACTTTTTGGGACGTAGTATAAATACATTTTTCTTATAATTTTTATAGAGATTTTCCATTATTCAATACATACTTAGAGTAGAGAGTATAAACTAGCTAAGTTAGCCCTAGTTTTCAAAGTAGATTTTAGATCTCAGCTTGTAACTTGAAGATTTCAATTTCCATTTGTAATTATATCTAATTACTTTAATACTCTTCTTCTTCTTGATATGGGTGACTAACCCCAGATTTAGGGTTGTGAACCTTAATGTTCTCAATTTGGTAAAATTGAGTTTGGGCCTATGAATGATTGATTTTTTGCTTTGTAGTGTGTGATTGATGATGAGGGTCATCCAATCCTACCAAATTACCTTTATAAGGCTTGAAAGAGAAAATTTAGGTTGGTTTAGCATCAATCAACAATAAATTAAGATATTACCTTATTTAATGGATTCTCCTAGACATAGGTTGAATTCCAATTGGATACCAACAATTAGGTAGTAGGGAGTTCTCTTCAATTTGATAAAATTGAGGTAGATTGACACATATGGTGCTATTGATAGATACCCATGGGTTGCCTAAGTAAACTGCTTCATGTTCAGTCCTAGCCCATTCTTAATTATTCAACATTGGGTGATTTAGAGGGATCGGCCCATAATTGGGGTCACTTCCTTAGAATTATCACTAATTGATTACAACCCTAGCATGTTGCACTCTTTAGCCATAGTTAAATTTTACTCCTCTCAATTCAAATAGATTCTAATCTTGCAATACTTCACTATTTAGTACTAGATACTTTGGCTTCAAGTAGTCCATGTGGGATTTGACCACAACCCCTCATTGGGTTCTATATTTTCTATGATCGTTTACACTACCCAATATTGGGAGTTGACTTGAACAATATCAAATATTATGGAGCCATTGTCGGGGACTATGTATAAGCCCTATCTAGTCCTAAAAGTCTAGTTTGCTTGATTATACATATTAGTTTACCTTTTATTTACTTAGTATTTCAAAACAAGTGATTGTGAGTATTCTGAATCAAAGGATGGCTCATGAGTATTCCTAGAGTTCATGGTCTCAGAATGACCCATATGGGCACTAGGAGTAGGATATTCCCCTTCACATTAACACTATTCAGATCAAGAAGGAAATCTCATGCATTATGAAGAGATGACCTATGAGAATTGAACATTTAATGAGGAGAGGACTCCATATGAATATGATCAAGATCCATACTTTCAACCTCCCAGTCCTCAAGATTATTGGGAGCCCCATCCACAAGATTTTGTAGAACAAATAGTTGGAGTGAACATTATAATTTAATACAAGGGTGTGCCTGGATCCTACCTTTGACTCTACTAGCTCCAAATTAGAGAATATGCTTACCCGAATATTAAAGAACCAAGGAGGAGGAAGCTACTCTTAAGAAATATGACTGAGGTGGTGAGTGCCCAGTCAGAATCACTCCAGAGTCTTGATTTCAATATAAGAAAGGTTATGATCCATGATGATACACCCATCATTTATTTTGTTGAGGCCTCTAAGAGTTTTGAAGAGGATCCCTTCACTTTTTGTTCGACTGTCACAATAAGCAGTGGAAAGGTGGTGCACTCAGAACCACGTATGGTTGTAGAAGAAGAAATATATGATGATGAGAAACAATGTCCAAATGTGGATGTGGCACCGGGGGAAATGAATGATGAAGCATCAAGTGAGAAGGTAAATAAAGAACTCAAGGTGGAAGCCCCATTCCCATTACTCAAGCATCCTGTCACAACCCAAGCTGGGACCCCGAATCGAGATACGGAACCTAAAACCACGAATGACTTCAAGTTAACCCATGACATATACATAGCATGGCTTAACAACATAAACTAGAAGAAATTTAATTATAATCACGGATAAGGAAAAGTCTATATAACATAAGGCATAAATAAAACTACAATATCACAACACTGAGTCGCAAAGCCGAATATACTTACTTTATATTTGAAAGCCTCTACTAGATGATGAGCTGCTGGGACATGTCCCAGCTAACTCCAAGCCTGAGACTAATACAAAGAGTAACAAAAAGAAAACTGATAGATGTCCTCAGAGGATGAGGAATCACCAAAACTGGGGAAATTTGGCTGGTTTTAGCAGGAGCGAGCTAACGACAAGACTTCGATTGACCACCCAAACCTATATCATAAGAAAATATAGCATAGAGTATGCAGTTAGTATTTGAATGTACTGAGTAAGTAATGTGAGTAAATCATGCTAATAAAAAAGTATAACAGAGATCATGAGAGTAAAATAGTATAAAACACGATCATAAACTGGACATGAGGGCTTAAGGCTTTCAATTGTAATATAAAGCTGAATATGATTGATTCGTAAGTAAAACATCATATAGCATATATATTTTTGAATCAAATCATTATAAGTCGTAAAATCATGAATCATGAATGGTGTATATATATATATAGAAACTAAGGAACAATGGGAGATTCTTTTTACTAACATACCCTACGTGAGCATACATGGAGCCCGACTTGTAAATCCTTAGTTGAGAGTATGTTTGTACCTTTATAGGGATAGAACCATGAAAAGGGGTGATATCACTCATGGGTGGCCCATTCGGGCATGAGAGACACTCTCGTGGAGGAACCCATTATAGCTATGTTGACACGTAGTTTTGAGACCTGGATGCGTTGAAATCTCAGTGTACTCGGTGTTAAATGCTACTCCCAAAACATATATAGTGCTCATACCATAATCATAAAATCTGGGTAGCATGGCTAGTTTAAATCATTAAATTCACAACATGTTAATATATATGAGCTAGCCATTAAAATAGTGTCGAAGATCGGCCATGATATATATACTTGAATTTCATGAAAATCATGCATAATGGAGTAAAATCATCATATCTTGTAAATCATGGATTCATGAGAAATTCTAATCGAAATCATGCATCACAATCATAATTCATCGATTTAAACATCAGACAATTGAATTCATAACAAATCATGGGGAATTTCATCAAAATGAAGTAGAGACCATTATAACTTGAAAAGAGAAGTTCATGAGGGGTTTTGATAGGAATTATGTAGCATAATTATAGGGATATTAATTGAATCATGAGGGGACTAATTTCATAATAGAATATGAAAGATTTCATCCAAATTAACCCTAACCCTAGAATTTTTAATTTAGGGACTTGATAGTTGAAATCATGAATTCAACTTGAAAAGGACATGAGGGTGGAAGAGATCCCCTATCATAACCCTACACACCTGGGTTGATGATACCTTGAATTGTCTTGAAGAGCCCAAGAAGATTTGATGAGGTTTGAAGAAGTACCCTAGCTCCATTATTGATAGAAAATCCAACTATTGATCTTTTGGAGACGGTGTGGATCTAGGCTAGGTTATTCCCTTTAATCTGACCTTAAGAAATCCCAAGACGATGTCACTTAGGAGTTTATCAAAATACCCCCAAACTACTGAATTAAAGCATGAAATGGCAGTTACAATGACCAACTGGACGGGTCGTTATTTGATAGGACGACCCGTACTGAGGGTCATCCAATGCCTACTGCTGTTTCACTGAATTGCTCATAATGTTCTACTTCGAACTCCGGTTGATGCAAGATCAGATGCGTAGAAAGAAGACTCCAAGGGATTCAATTTGATGTGTTTAATCACCCAAAACACTTTGTAAAATGGGAGCTATGGTCATTTGAAATTGACCCTTATAAGAACTTATGCAAAAACTCAATTGTTAAGAAGGCTCTCAACTCAACATTGTGTTGGAGGTCCCTTATGACCTTAATTTGCATCCAATGCACTTCTTACACTTAAGAATTGATCTTAACACCTTGGTTCCATAAATTCATCAGGGTCAGGTCTATTCACATACCTAGAATATTTCCAACTTAGCTCAAAATTTTCGACAACCTGGCAGAACCAATGATCCCTACAACGGGTCGTGGTACCAAACAACGGACCGTTGGCCCATCCATTGTTTTCCCCATTCTTCCTCCGAATTTCCCCGAATCTACTTCAACGACCATAAATAATGACTTGTTCAATCAAACCACGGTCCATACTATCCCTTTGTGGTTTCTGGGAAAACTTCTGATAGCTCTCTGGACATGAAACAACAAGTACCTCTAACGACCCGCTGGACACTACAACGAACCGTACTGTGGTTTGTTGTTTCTGGTATTGATTTCCTATTGTAAGCCTCGGGTCTGACCTAAAAAACTTTTAGGGTGTTACATTATCTCCGTCTTAGGAACATTCATCCTCGAATGTAGATCAAGCATACTGAAAGGCTAGGGAAAGAACTGAAATCCCAAAATTGAAAGATATAAACTGAAAAGTTGACGGAGTGATTGACTCCGGATTCAGATACATGACTAAATTGAATGTATGAAATGTACATGCATGCTAGGACATGAAAGGAACCGAGAGACATGAACTTGATATGAAACTGAAAAGAATTCTAAGGAGGAAACTGGTACCTCATGCTGGAACTAAGTTGTAAAGGAAAATGATGCAGGTATTTAGCCATTATATCTTCTTTAGCTTCTCCTGCAGCTCCCTCAACAAGTTATTTCTCTACAAAACTTTAACTGAAGCTACTTCTTTGTTCCCTAACTTTCAAATGTAATGATCAAGGATCTCAACCGGAATTTCCTCATAGGCAAGGCTATCTTCCACCCCAATGCTTTCTACCGAAACAACTAAAGCTGGATCACCAATGCACTTTTTCAACAGATATACATGGAAAATTGGATGTATCGAAGCTAACTCCGCTAGTAGCTTCAACGCATAAGCCACTTTGCCAACTCACCTCAAAATCCTATAAGGACCAATATATCAGGGACTAAGATTTCCTTTCTTATCGAACCTCATAACTCCCTTCATGGGAGACACCTTCAGAAGCACCCAATCATAAACCTCAACTCAGGCTCTCTCCCCCTAACATTTGCATAAGATTTCTGAAGACTCTGAGCTATTTTTAGCCTCTCCCATAGAGCTAAACTTTCTTCATAGCCTCATGAATTGAATCTGGCCGTATCAACACGGCCTCACTTTCCTTGAATCGTTCGATAGGTGAATTTACACCTTCACCCATAACGAGCCTCAAATAGAGCAACCTGAACGCTTTAATAGGACTAAGATAACTAGATGAGAGGCAATTTGTTATACCCCAAAAGCCCAAAGATCAGACCCAGGAGTTGAAACGGAAAAAAACTGAAATTTGGAACCAGGTCACAAAACGGGTCGTTAGGTGACTCATGAAGAGAGACCACGAGTCGTGAAGTGACTCGCAGTCAAGAAAGGAATTGGCATGGCTAGGGAAAGACAATGGGCGTGACCACGAGTCGTGGTCATACCACATCACTCGTGAGGTCACCCTTGGCCTGGACTGGGTGCTTGGCTAGTAGTTTTGGACAGTAGGGATCACGGGTGGTGACCACGAGTCATGGTCAGCCACCACGATTGTGGATTCCCTTGATGATTTTTGGGAAATGTACATCACGACTCAAGGCCACGAGTCGTGGCTAGTGGGTACGAATCGTTGGTTCCCTCGTTGGGGACCCCTCTGGCAGTTAATTTTCTGCGAATTAGTAAGGGCCATTTCATAATTCCTAAGTTTCTAAAGCCTAAACAACGTCGTTTTAGCCTATGAAAGGTGGGTTTTAGAGGGGAAAAATTATCCTAAGTCTTCATTCATGCATGCAAGAGAATAGAGAGGTGATCAAAGGGTAATTTAAGGTTTTCTTCTTCAATTCCTTTTTGGGCATTCAAGGGAGAGTAGGATTAAGCTATATTTAGGTATGTAAGATTATGAATGGGTGCTTTCGTTCACACGCATGCCCAATCTCTATGAATTTATGAAAATCTATCAAAAATATTGAGGTTTTGAAATCGACTTTTATGAAAACATAATGATTTACTAGTGGATTTTTATGTTTTATGAATCTCATTATATTCTATGGATTTTGATTAGGTTTTACAATGTATTTTTACTTATAAATTATCGATTTCAATTTCTATTAAATTAAGCTTATCTAAGAATGATCCATGATAAGTCGATTTATGATCTTTACTTTAATTGATAATACTTAGAAGCCAGCATGACTTATGATTCAAAATATGAATTTATTCAATTACCCATTATGATTGGATGATTTTCAAGTTATATGTATGATCTATGAATATACATGAAACCTATGATTCATGAATTATGTTTTTGGTTGACTCACGGGCCTTATGGCATGGCTAGTTCACGTTTGTACAAGCAGGTTTATGATTTTCATGATTTTACTAGCCTATGGACTCATGCATGTTATACTATGAGCACTATATATGTTTTAGGATTAGTATCGAACACCGATTAGGTTCGGGGCCCAGGTTCTGCCCCGAATCTCATAAACTACATGCAACCGTAGGTATGTGGGGACCTCCTTTGTGATTGTTCCTGTCCTAATGGCCCCTTTTCATGGTGATATAACACTTTCATGGTTCTACCCTTTGCAAGGTACGAACGGCCTCCCGACTAAGTTTAAGAGTCTGACTTCATGTGTGCTCATATGGGGTATGTCGGTTAAGAGAATCTCCCACTATTCTTCATGATTTATGCATGTCTATGATTATGAATATTGGCTAAAGTTATGTTCATTACGGCTTTCCTCTCATGATTATGATTTCGATTGTATTACAAATTCTTTGTAAACCTTGAGCCCTATGATACGTTATGCTACGATATTTATGATATGAGCATGATGTCCTACTCCTATGATGCTTTTGAGTTTTACATATTTAAATTTCTATTTTACTTACCTTGCATACTCGGTACATTCCAAGTATTGACCACATACTTTCTATGCTGTATCGTCTTATGATATAGGTTCGTGCTCTCAGGCTCATCCTCATATCTAGATCATATCAGAGTGCAATTTCAGCTTATTAGTGAGTCCTCATGTTCCGAGGGCCGTTTGATAGACATTTATGCTATTTTTATGTTTCAGTACTTTTTCGGGTTAGTTGGGGTGTTGTCCCATCAACCCATCGTATGTAGTAGAGGCTTTCAAATAGTATGTAGTACTCAACTTGCATGTATTTCTAGAGATTTCTCACGTTATGATATGTTATGATTATGTTTACGTTTCCGCTATACCTTGTGATTAGTCTTCCGCTTATAATTAATGAAGTTAGATGTATGCTTATGCCATGGGTCGCCTTGGGGCTTCTCGGGGTTCGTTGTCCCGTGTTACGATCCAGGTCTACGTCCGGGTCGTGACACAGTGACCGTCCCAACTACCTTTAAAATCAATCACAGAAGCTATCAACATATCCTCCAAGATCTAAATTGCCCGCTCAGCCTGACCCTCTATTAATGGGTGGAAAGCTATGCTAAGCTTCACCTGAGTACTAAGAACCTTTTGAATTGATCTTCAAATTAAGAGGTGAATTATGGTGGACAAAGGAACTCCATGTAACCGAAATAACTCCCGAGTATAAAATTTAGCATTGTCCAAGTGCTGACTTAGTCATCTTAGTCTAAAATCACCCGGATAGAATCACACTGTCAGTGTGTATACGACAACCCTATATTGAAATCTACCTTAATATCCTCCCACTTCCAACTAGGAATATTGATACCCTATAGCATGCATTCTAGTCTCTCATGTTTCACCTCCTCGGCCTATACTTCTCTCTAAGCTCCTATCCATAATAAAGCCTGAGTCCGACATCACATTTTCCTTCACTTTTAGACCTAGCTCGGTTATACCTCTTGCAATCTAAATTTCACTAAGAACATTAATTTCCCCTGAACAAGAAAGTAACACAAGTTTGAGCTCTAATCAAATAGTCACTAGTCACACCACACCATGGTCTACATTTACTTCATCATCTCATTCAAGCCTATCACTTATGATTATCCATGACTTCTTGTAGCTGACACTATTCAAGAATACCCTATCTTCTAGGCTTGGATAATAACTAAGCTTCATGAATTTCTACATACCTGGCACCTAGAGCATGAATAGAGAGTTATCCTGAACATACACGTCGTAACCATCACTTCCATCATGGGGGAACATACATAGTGTTTAGAGTAAGGAAATCGTGAGCACGAATCGCTCAGGAAATCTAAGCTAGGCATATACCTGATATAGCACAATCTTATAAGCCTCTAAGGCAAATCTAAAGGACTACGTTCATAGAGCTGAGCATGCTGAGAGACATGAGTTTACATACATAACAATTTTCATGACATAAAGCTAAGTTTTATGGAGTCATGGAGTAATATTGGGATCGCTAACTGAAGCAGTTACCTATCATTGTAGGAATCTAAAAATAAGCATGAGTAGACCCTAACTTTGACTGAAACATAACAGAAAACATCTAAATAGGAATGGGTCCACTACCCCTAGATAGTCTTTCTAGAGCTTCTTTACTATAAAAACTCAAGACTTGACTTGGCCCTTCACTTGCCATCTCCCCTTTAGTTTAAAGCCAACATTCTAAGGCTCTTGGATCCTTTCCTAAGGATAGGGTAACATCACAAGCTCCTAACTCCCTTTTGACCCAAAAATTATCACTGAAGACTTCATACTTATAACCATTTTGCACCATCTACTAGTCTAGTAACATGCAAGGAAGAACCTGAAATGCTTATGACATACCTATGACAATATCTGGAGTTGGCTGCCACCTATACTAAGCAACCTTCCCTACTAAGATGGGCAAGCTATTTGAGTTACTGATCTGATAGTTGGGGCATGGGCTCCACCATCACCCGGTCTAGCTGAAGAACAATCTGTGTCCGGGCTTACCACACCTAAAAAAAGCATCCCTCCCAATCAAAAACTTCCTCGAGTGGTTCCTACCATAATTTAGGCAAGCTGGCCAACTGGATGGGGCTGCTGAAGGGGTGGCCGGGGCGCGACCTCTCTGGCCATTCTGCTTTGCTAATGGACAATCTCTGCGTTTGTGACCAGGTTGGACATACCAAAACCAAGTATCTGAGCCCACCAAGCACTTTCCTAGGTGGTTCTTCCCACACCCCTTGCAAACTAAATATGTAATCTCCCTTACCTTGGATTTGCTCCCCTAAGCTAGAGCGAATGATCCCTGCTGGAGCTGAGAATGCTTCCCACCACCTATCCTTTATGGGAAAAACTCAAAGTTTCTTGTCTTAGCTCTCTTGTTCCCTTTTTCTTTTTCCTTGAAATTTCTATTCACTTTCGGACCGTGAAACTCAGATGGACTCCTTTTTGTGAAGTTTCGAATCCTAGTAGCTTCTGTGTCTACGGTAGGGTTTGCAGGTGTGATCGCCATGGTTAAGCTGACTGGCCATGCCTGTACCAACACTCTAAAGGCAACTCTCAGCTCCACATCTATAATTTGCTGTCACGACCCAAACATAGGCCCGAATCTTTACACGAAACCTAGAACCATAAATGGCTCCAAGTCGGCCCATGGCGTGAACATGACAACTAAAGCTCAACATAATAAGTAATGCGGAAACTAGAATTTAAAATAGCGGAATTTTAAAAATCCAATAACATCTAAACAATGGAATGCATAACACTGATTCGAAGATGAATGCATACTATGTCTTAAGCCTCTAAAATCTGACGAGTTGATGGGACAAGACCCCAACTAACTCACTACTAAACTGAACTGAAGATACTGATAAGAAGGTCCTTAAAGGATGAGGACTCACGAACAAGCTAGGTATGCCGGTACTCTGAGAAACGGGCTAGCAACAGGACTGAACCTGAACGTCCAAGCCTGTATCATGAAACAATATAACATAGAGTATGCGATCAATACTTAGAATGTATCGAGTGTGCAAGGTAAGTAAAACTGTTAAATAAGTAAAACTAAAATCATGCATATCATAAATATTTTATCATAAGACTCTGAGAGTAAAGCAGGCATGCTATTATCTAAAAACATGATTTAAACATAACTGAATATCATGATTGATTCGAATGACCCAAAGCTGAAGCTGATAATCATAAGTAAAACTAAACATTGGGTCAAACCTGATGAAAACATAATATCATGACTAATGAACATGCATAACTAAAATCATGAGGAACAATGGGAGACTCGTCATATAACCGACATTTCCAAGAAAGAGCTTACATGGTCCCGACTATTACACTCAAGTGGGAAGAGCCTTCTAAAGCCATACCAGGGCTAAGGGTGTTACCATGATATCAATATCAAGCTGAAGGCCTCTTAGGGGCAGGGAAAGCTCACAAAAGTGGTTCGAAAGAATTTGAACATACCTACGTTGGCACGTAGATCTGAGCCACAGGTTTGACTAAACCCTTAGCCTACTCAGTGCTAGACACTACTCCTAAAAACATGCATATGCTCTCCATCATTTTCATCGAAGATGAATCATCATATTTCGATGAAGCCGAATCAAAATAGTACCTGCATAATCTGAAAACGTAGCATAAGGAGCCTCAATTCAAACTAAACCACAAGACGAAGATGGGAGTCTAGATTCCAAAATCATGTGGTAAGATAATAACATGAAATTGAAGTAAATCATGAACGCATATGATCATTTAGGCTTTCCCCAACTTAAACATGCCTTGAAATTGGTTTGATAGTCAATCATGGATATAGACATGGGTTATTCGAAATCATACTTTTATCATAGACATTTCATCATAATTGAAAACATAGATCATAGTCTCAATACTTCATGAACTTTCATAAATAGGCATCATATTGGTACAGCTTTAAAATCAGAAATTGTAATTGGAACTATCATAAAACATGCCATGAATCTTAAAAGAATATTAGAAACATGAATAGAATTTACCCATGATCGATACTTTGAAAATTTCACAAATTGGATTAAAACCCTATATATTCATCAACCTTGAATTTCATGAATCTAGAAGAGGATTTGGGCATGGGAGTGAAGGAATACTTCCATTGATAACCCTAATACCTGGGTAATCTAGTCTCACACTCTTCCTTGAAAGTCCAAAGGAATTAGAGAAGAAGTTGGAGAGTTCTAAGCTTGATCTTCCTTAAAAATCCTCTAATTTTACAAGCATGGGGAGGAAATAGGTTAGAATAGATTTATCCCTCTTAAAACTCCCCTAATAGAGCTTAAAATGACGTAGTTTAGGACCTAGGGGCTTAGGATTTACGAAAACACTCTTACTAAAATGCAGGAAAAATACACACTGCCAGTCATCACGGGCCTTACCATGAGTCATACCATGATGTAACGACATGTGGTTTCCATTCGTGATCACCACAGATCACCTGGAAACCTTCCTGGATTCTCAGCACGGGTCTATCTCATAACTCATTACAAGCCACCGCAAATCGTGAGGCCCCCCATGGTCACTGAGTCTCGACTGCTAATTTTTCCTCTGAAACTTTCCACGGCTTCATCCCATGACTTGTGGTTTTCTACCACAGGTCGTAACATCACTCGTGACTTCACTTTCCCACAACCCTGACCATGAGTCGTACCCACATACCATGACTCATGGTGTGACTCATGGTCTGGACACCTAAACTCCAGATCTTCTTCATGACTCATCCTACGACCCGTTACTTGGTCTCTCGACTCGTACCATTAGTCATTCTGGTTCAAAAGTGCAGATTTTCCTATTTTCTCCGGTTCAACCCTCTGGTCTAATCTTAGGGACTTTAGGGTATTACAATATCTCCCCTTGGCAACATTCATCCTTGAATATTGATGAACATATTGAAAGGTTGGGGAAAAGAACTGTCATCCCAAATACTTTACATCTAAAACTGAAAACTGATGGAGTGACTGACTCCAAACTAAAATATATAACTGAAATAAATTCATGAATCACATATACATGCATTGACATGAAAGAAACCGGGTCAAATGAATTGAACATGAAAATAAATAGAGTACTAAGGAGGAAATTGATAACTCAAGATGGAACTGGGCCGGAAGGGAAAAGGTGCGGGTATTTATCCATCTATCTACTTTGGCTTCCCACATAGCTCCTTCAACATGATGATTTCTTCACAAGACCTTTATTGATGCTACCTCTTTTCTTCTTAGCTTGCGAACCTGACGATCAAGTATCTCAATCAGAACTTCTTCATAGTTAAGGCTATCCTTCACACCTACGCTATCCACCGGAATAACCAAGGCCGGGTCACCCATGCACTTCTTCAAGAGCGATATATGAAAAACTTGATGTACTCAAGCTAATTCTGAGGGAAACTCCAACTCATAAACCACCTTGCCAACACGTTTAACAATCTTGTATAGGCCAACATAGCGAGGACTAAGTTTCCCCTTCTTTCCGAGTCTCATCACTCCCTTCATGGGAGATAACTTCAGAAACACCCAATCATCAGCTTCAAACTCAAGTTCTCTCCTCCTCACATCAGCATAGAACTTTTGATGACTTTGAGTTATTTACAGCCTTTTCCTTACAAGATGAATTTTCTGCTAGCCTCATGAACTGAATTTGGTCCTATCAACATAGCTTCACCGACTTTGAACAAACAAATAGGCGGTCTACACCTTCACCTGTAGAGAGCCTAAAATGGAGGCATCTGAATGCCAAAATGGTAATTGTTGTTTTATGCAAACTCGACGAGTGGTAAATGATCATCCCAACTACCTTTAAAATCAATCACACATGCTCTCACCATGTCCTCAAGAGTCTGAATGGTCCTCTTGGTCTGGCCATCTATTAGCGGGTGAAAAGTTGTACTCCTCTTAACCTGAATACCGAGTACCTTTTGAAATGATCTCCAAAACTGGGAGGTAAACTGAGTACCTCTATCTAATATGATGGACAAGGGCACTCCATGCAACTAAACTAACTCCCGAATATACAATTTGTCATAATCCTCTACTGAATCGGTTGTTTTTACCGGTAGAAAATGAGCTGCTTAGTCAACCTATCTACAACCACCTAAATAGATTCATACTATCAACGAGTAATAGGCAATCCTGTAATGAAGTCCATATTGATTTCCTCCCCATTCTGAGTTGGAAAACTAATATATTGAAGCACACCCTCAGGTCTTTCATGCTCAACTTTCACTTGTTGACAATTCGGACACTTAGCCACAAACTCTGCTATGTCCTTCTTCATTCCATTCCACCAACAGACTTCCCATAGGTCACGGTACATCTATGTAGCACCTAGATGTATAGAATATTGGGAAATAAGCCTTATGCAAAATTTTGTCCCTCAAATTATCAACACCCAGAACATACAAACGGCTATGATATCTTAGTACACCATCTCCCCCTATGGAGAAAACCTCCACATTCTGATTCTGATCTGCCTCCTTCAGCTTTACAAAAATAGGATCCTCATCTTTCATAGCCTTGACTTTGGTCCCCAAGGGTGATTCTGATCTATTCTGAACAACGACACCACCATCTGCAGAGTAAATAAGACAAACTCCTAGTCGTACAAGTCGATGCATATCCTCCACTAACTCTTTGATGAGTTGGTAATTTAACAACTCATTAGGTTCTTAAGATTAAGCTATAGCTTAGTTTTCAAGTCATTTGGATGAATTTTATGCCCTTTTTTCCTTTTTAGATGCACGTATTTTAGTTGAAGAGAAAGAGAAAGAAGTGGAGTAAAAAGGATGAAATTAGGTGAAAATCGGTGTTCCACCGGAGGACATAGGCAAAACGCCGGTCAAATGCAGATGATCAATAACTTAAGGATAATATGCAACCGGCGGTTGCGGACATCAATCAGTGACTCACCTGTCAAAGCGCCTACTAGGGCCTGTATTTTTTGGACCAAGGAGTAAATAAAATGGAGGAACATGGATGAAACCACCGAAGGTGTCTCCTAATGGACCAGTAGAATCACTAGATGTGCAGCAAGCGATAGATGGTGGTTTGCAGAATACAATCGGTGAACTGCTGGTGCCTCTGCAAGTGAAAAAATGACTGAACAGGGGCAATTATGTCCAGTACTGGAAAAAGAGGAGATTGGTTGCCCTATTTTTGTATATAGTCTAGACGAAAGTACTATGTACATAACTTTTATACTTTTTAGCTTTTTGAACATTCCTTTTTCGCAGGAAAAGAAAAGAACTCTATTAGAGGAGATTGTGGAATATTGCTTTTCTTATTCTCTTCTTCCATTAGCAAGCAATAATTATTGTTGTAGACATATTTTGAGTTTGATTTTACTTGCTCTTACTAATGATATCATTGAGTTTATTGATTAATATACTCTTTACTTTCTTAATCATGAGTAGCTAAATCATCAACTAGAGGTGTGTGATGATGGGTGCTTAATTAGATTAGGTATTGCAAGATTCATCTTGATGTTCCTTAATTAGTGTAAATCTGTTGAGTTCTCTCCAATTTATAATTGATGATCCATAGTTGCAAATATGGGTTTACTTTTCTTACTTGATTTAACTTGAAAAAAGAAGAATTCAAGAATTCAGAGAGAATTTGATAGTGGAAATGGATGTGATTATGTGGAGTTGGGCTATAAATAGCCAAATCCCATATTCATCATCGTAATTAGTAGTTGATTGCTAGAAATAGCTTATCTATTAACCCAAACTCTATTGGGCTAATTGAATTGTGTCTTAAGGATTGAAAGAACTTGAGGAAAAGGACTCTATGAGGTTGAAAAACATAGGATGCTATCTTTCCCAAAGTTATTTACACTTATTCGCAATGATTTGATGAGCTAGCATATCCTTATTTGATTAGCATCGCATCTAGACCATACCTCTAGTATTTTATCATTATTGTCAATAAATTTTGGTTATTTTGCTCTTTTGGAATGTTCGTTTGAAATCCACAATATTTTTATCTCCATTTCCCCCCAAAAACTTTCTGTTTTATTTTCCTTAAGTGGTCCTAATTAATTCAAATTTCCTAGAACAACACTTGAAAAAATCACTCACTTTTCTTTGTGGGATTCGGCCCTGACATCCATCGGAAATATTTGTTTTTATACAACAATCTCTTACACTTTCTCTAAATGAGGAGCGTATTTGAGCATTCTAAAAAATGGCATCGTTGCCGAGGACTATCTCTTGATATCCTTGTGTTGTTTGTTAATTTGAGTTAATCTTGCATCTTAGTGGTTTACATTGATTTTGTTGTTGGTTGTTAGGCTAAGTTCATATGATCCATCATTTGCAAGACAGAGATAGTTCAGTTGAGGGTCAGATAGAGCATGTGGAGGATAACCCAGTTATGCCTGAAGTTTTAGGAGCCATTTGCCTACCAGCCACAATAGGGAATGTAGTGTTTCACATTACAAGTACAATTTTACACTTGTTACATATGAAAGGGCTCTTCTAGGAAAAATCGAATGAAGTTTTCAACTGCCACTTGAGAAATTTCTTGGAAGTTGCCAACCCTTTAACATAACAAATATCAGTCAAGAGTCTATCAGTTTATGGCTCTTCACATTGTCCCTAAAAGGAGAGGCTGCTATGTGGTTAGAAGAGCTCCCTGCAGGTTGTATCACCTCGTGACAAGAATTGACTGAAGCGCTCTTGGATCATTTCTTCCCTCCCTCAAAGATGTTGTAGCTGAGGGAAGACATTAAAAACTTTAGGCATGAGCTAGGGGAACCTTTATATGAAACATGGCTAAGGTTCACGAAGAAGGTGTCCCTTTGCCCCAACCATGGTCTCCCCGATGGAGTGTTTCTTCAAAGCTTTTACTGAGCCCTAGACTCCATCAACAAATCCTTTGCCAATAATTTAGCCGGAGGATCCATTATGGAACAGATGTATGGGTTAGCTAAGGCCCTCTTCGATAAAATGACGAATAAAAATCGGGCATGGCATACTAGGGAGACTCGTGTATCGTCACATAATAGGAGTTCTAGTGCATTGGCTGCTGAAATGTGAAAAAGAGGTGAAGAGAAAGATGAAAATCTTGTTAAAATGATGACTCAACTGGAGTTAATGACTAAACATGTGATGGGGGTCGGGCCTAAGGTTGTAAATGTTGTAGGAATGCAAGGTCCAATACAGTTTGAAGGAGAATCATCGCAACCACGATACGACGAGGAGTGTGAATACATGGCAAATTAGATGAGGGGTTCTCGACCCAGGTATAAAGGGGCTAATCAAGGCCCTTGGCACCCACGGGAAGAGAATCAAGTTTGTAGAAACCTTGACGTATAGGGATGGCACGAGAGAAATGAGAGATGGGGAAATAGAGAGAAAAATCATGAAGGTGACTGACACCATATAAGTTCAAATCCATATATCCCCCCTCCTAAAGCTAAGAATGCCCAAGCTCAAGCAGGTATGAGTGATGTAGGGAGCAAAAATATCAAAGAGATGCTGGAAAAGGTTCTTAAGATGGTGGAGTCAACCGACAGTGGGGTCAAGGAATTAAACGGGGAGGTGTCTAACCTTGCCCAAACCATGAGTTTACACTAAGCTTCCATCAAGCATTTGAAAGCCCAAATTAACCATTAGTCCTCTCAAATGAATCCTCGAATGAAGGGAACACTTCTAAGTGATACAATGCCAAACCCAAAGAAAGATAGTCAATGCATGACCATTTCCACAAGGAGTGGAAAAATTCTTGGAGATGCAAATGTTAAGCCCAAGAAAGTTGTGGTTCCTAAGACAAATGATGAAAAAGAATCTGAGGCAGTTCCAAAAGCATCAAATGGTGGTGATAATGTTGAGGTTGAAGATGAAGGATATGTTGAGGAACTTCCCTCTAATGTGGATGAAGAAGAACCAAGAGTTCCACCTCCTTATCCATAGAGATTAGCCAAGAAAAAGAAGGATGATCAGTTAAGTAAGTTTATCGATATGTTTAGCAAATTGTCCATAAATATACCATTGGTGTATTCCCTACTTCAAATGCTCGGATATGCGGAGTTCATGAAAGAGTTGTTGAAGAAGAAGAAGGTTGTAGATGTAGGCACCGGAGAGACAACCATCACTATACTGCTGTGATGATAAGCAGCCTTGCCCCAAAACAGGAAGATCCGGGGGCCTTCACAATCCTGTGCACTATTGGGTTGTGCATGTTCAAGAAAGCCCTCTATGATATTGGGGAAAGTATAAATCTGATGCCTCTCATAATCTTCAAGAAATTAGGGCTTGGGAATACCAAACCTACATCAATGAGATTGTTAATGGCTGATCGCTCTATTAAGAAACTAGTGGGGGTTTTAGAGTTGGTGAGGGTAGATAAGTTTATTCTACTAGCTAATTTTGTAGTCCTTGATTGTGAGATGGATGTAGATGTTCCTATCACTTTGGGTAGACCATTCCTCACCATGGGTAGACCTTTAGAAGATGTGGAGCTAGGTGAGTTCAAGTTTCGGGTTGGAGGTTAAAAGGTCACCTTCAAGGTGTGCCAATCCGCTGAGCCTCCCGATAAATATAAAGTGGTTGGTGTGCAGGAGGAAGATGAGTTGGAGGATGATCCTTTGAAGATAAAATGTTAAATGAGAAATATGTTGTGCCACAGCGTTAACTAAGGTGCTTCTCGGGAGGCAACCCAAGTGTCTTCTTTTGAATATTCTTGATGTCATTGTTGTTTCTAATTTTGTAGGATAAAGTAGGTGAGAAGCAAGGAGAAGAAGCAAAAAATAAGGTAGACACTGTGTTAAGACCCGCAAACTGCCGATCTAGCTACGCGACCTACCGCTCATTTGATCATGGGAGTAGAAACCTGGGAATAAAAAGGTCAGACCGGCGAAGGCATCGGTGGGCCGCTGATAAGTAGTCGTTGATCACTTCTTAAACACCGGTGTGAGTAAGAACACCTGAATAGTGGATGCAAAAACAGCGAATCACTAGCGAAACGCAGAAACCAAACTGCAAACCGCCGGTCAATCACCGGTACAAAAATAGTGAACTGGGCACAAAATCAAGCATATGATGGTAAGGTGGCGAATTGCCCACTCCAATAGGCGATCACTGGTGAAGGTGTGTGGCCTGTTTTAAAATTTTAACCAAATCATGGACTTACCCGACCCAGAATCTATCTGTACCCGCCCTACTATGCCAAAAATTTCCTTTTTATTCCCTTAGACTTCCCTTTTTCCCCTTTTAACACTTTTCCACACCTTTTTTTATTTTCCCAGTATCCCACCTTTCCATATTCCCACAACTCCCTCTCATCCACTTCCCACATAATTAAAACCCCACTAACCATCCACCTCCTCCTCAATCAACCACATTTACACCTGATCACCTCTAAAATCCCCTCAACTCTTCTACTTAATTCTCCTGAGCATCTCAACAGCGGGATTGAATACCCAGTGGATCAGAGCTACTCAAAAAGCATGATAGGTTCTTGAGATCAGAACTGCTTACAATAGCCTTGATCTGGTCCAACGGAAGGGAAAGCTAAAAGAAAAGAGAGTTTCAATCCACAAATTATCCTATACATATAAATATGTTACTTGAACTCGACTCTGTGAAACCTTGTTTGAGCGAGATGAATGACTACACTCATAATCTTCATCTTTACAAGACTAGTTTCGAATGTATGCCATTGTTGAACATTATCCATCTTCCACAGCTAGTCTCTGCAAGCATTCTCTTAAGAGTGTTAATGTACCCTTAACTTCCTTATTTTCTCAGCCATGGTAATTTGGTTGCATATAGATGTTGTTATGACATACATTCCCTTCTTTTTACTACCATTCATCCAAACATTTTCATGACTGATACCATACTTGTGGTTATGTGAAATTAGTGGGATGATAGAGACTTGATACTGAAATGGGTGTGGGGAAAATGGTTATTCTTGCGTAGTTAAATGTAGTGAAGTCTGAGTAACCCCAAGGGATTGAAAAAAGACTTACTTTGCCCTATGATAGCTTAGGTGATGCTATTCTTAAGGGTAAATCATCGTTTTATCCCTTCTTATGTGTAGAGATACTGCTTTGATATGTTTTGTATGAGTGTTTGAGAAATTGTGGTGTTGGAGTTCATGGTGATGAATTGGGGATGACAACTATCAGCTATTTATTGATCCGGTCCGGCGAAATGCCGATGGAATGCCGATTCGGGATAATACTGGCTTTAGGCCACTTCCTTGACCCCATATTACATTGGCGGTTCATAGATCGGGACTAGAGATGTGCTACTCTGTTGCCGATTGAATATCTTCTACCCCAGTTTTCTATTTCTCACCTGCATTTCAGTGGCGGTCCGCGGATACCCTCCTGCGGTTCATCAGTATTTTGCCAGTGTTGCGAATTCTTTGAATTTTAATTCTTCATCTTTTTTTATACTTTAAAATTTTAGCATATTTGTTTATTGTTTCCTTTTATTATAAAAAATACAAAATGATACATTGTGGTTGCTACTAACATCGTGTTTGCGAAAGTGACTTAACTAGGAACACCGATAAGGGCAAAGCTCCAGCTTCTTCCTCCACAAAGGGCAAGGGAAAGGCAAAGGCCTCTGCAGCACCACCAACTCTAAGGAGGCTATCATTTTTTCTGTGCCTGACATAAAGGGGCACTACACCATTTGCAAGGGCCGATCAATCACCATAGAAAAGAGGTTTGACTTGGTGGGGCTACATTGTGACCTCCCCAACATCACTACTCAGTTCACAGACAGGAAATGACAGACTTTCACCAATCCTCTCCCAGACTATTATCCAACCTATGTGCCGGAGTTCTACGCTTCCTACCAGGCTGGGCAGGAAAGCATGAACCACAGAGGCAAAGTCGATGAATTCCCTTGCTTACCTTCAGTCATGATGCAAGGGGAGGAGGTGGACATCACTCCAGCAGCCATCAACTATCTATTTTAGGAGGACGAGATTGACACTGGCTTAGAGTACATGGCCAAGATTGCTGACGTGAAGAACTAATTCTCTTGGATAGCTCCTATCATTGCGGTTGACAGACCTTTCTAGGCTACTATAGGCGGCAAAATTTCTTACCATAATCTAAAATTTGAGGCCAAGTTGTGGCTATACTTCATCTGTGGCCGCATCATGCCTTCAAAAAATGAGCAGCGGGTCAGCTTGGAAGTGGCTATTCTTATAGCTTGCATCATGAAAGAGGTCCCCATAAACTTTGGGGAGATTGTGGCTCAGCAAATAAAGAGGAAAGCAAGACAGGCCAACACTTCCATGTCGTATGTCGTGTTTATTTCTCAACTGTGCTTGCATGCTGGAGTGTCACTATTCCCGGAAGAGACCCCTTTCCCTGTTTCGGCTGTAATTACATTAGATCGGAAGAGAGACGCGGAGGAATTCATAGTCAAGCGGAAGTAGATGCAGGCTTTTGATTTGCCGGAGCATTCTCATGGTTCCAAGAAATCTTCCCAAGCCCCAGATTTGAGTATGCCTCACCAAGAAGCTTCAGGCCATACCTCTAGTGACGTACCTATGCCAGGAGCATCACCCCTTCCAACATATTCCTAATCAAATGGTATCCACATGCTGGTGGAAATGACCAACTCTCATGAGAGTCGGCTTCAAACATTGGCTAGGACCCTCCCTACTCTCATCACTCGAATGGTAAAAAGGGAGATGAAATCTATGTATGAGAGTCTGACCATGCTGCGCAAGCGGGTAGAAGCTGTGGAGGGGGATGTCACCTCTCCCCCATCTGAAGTAATGCATTGGAAGAGTTGGACATCCATTGAGGTTCTTGATTTGAGTGCTTTGATGCTGCAATAGCTGCCCTTTCTACAATTCGAGGGCTTGAGAGGTGACACTGAGGATCCAGGTGATGCAGGCTTTAATGGTGAGGCAGGAGAAGGTGCAGACTATGATATGGATTATGAGGAGTGACCCACTTAGGGAGTCTCTTGCCCCCGTTATTTTTCATACCTACATTGGGGACAATGTAGCCTTTAAGTTGGGGGTGGGATGAG
>JACEIK010000871.1:151670-188624 GCA_018107945.1 Datura stramonium
TATTTCTTATTTTATTGATGTTTGGATGTAGCCTTTTTCGGGCTTTTATTCTTGATTATCTGATGAAATGTGGTAAATCTTTATCAGGCTCACAAGTTTTTTTTAGTATTGTTGATAATTTCCCTTGCTGGGTTGGTTCTGTTGATGAAATTTTGAATAAATGAAATGAATGAAGTTAGTGTGTTAGTGTTGGAAAATGGGTCCTTTCTATTAATCGTCAAATGTTGTTTTGTCACCCAAACTCTTTTGTTCGCCTATGTAAATAGTAGAATAGTAATCAAACTCCAAGGGTTTTCTTAATGCCACAGTTCTTTCTGGAGGAGCATCTTTTTTATTTTTCTTCTTTTTTCTTTTCCTTTGTTGTCGAACAGGGTTGGCCCTTCCCGATGATAGAGTGAAAATGCCATGTCTTTCTTGAGTCTTCTGTGGAGTTTTTTTGGAGAGGTACCACCAAAAATTTTGAAATGTGGCAAGAAATTGAGAAATAAAAAAATGGGCATTCGAAATGAGAAGTGTAACAATCTTTTGTCATACGTTGTAGATTCCTTGTTTGGCTTATGAATTCATATACTCTGATGTCTTGAATTAATATCTTGTGATGATAATGACTTTTCTGGAATCTTTGGGTGTGATGCTTTTTGTGGTAAGGATATTTGTGAATCTCATGCATAGCTTCTTACCTAGAACTTGCCCTAAGTGTGACTTAAGGTGAAATCCTAGACGTATCTACACTTAAAACATGATTTTAGACTTTCATTTGATCAGCCACTCTACCCAAAAATGACCTCCGAAAATGTCTTCCATTGCTAGACAATGTTGAGCCTTTTGAAGTATTTATATTTTGAAACCACATTACAAGCCAATGTCTCTTTTTGATTCCATCTTCTTAGTACCCATCCTCCCTAAATGCTAGTGGTGAGCGAATGAAAAGAAAATGTGGGCTCAAAGGCCTAGGGAGAGATAAGGAAATCTGTGAGTAAGAGGCAAAGAGCCTAGTTTGGGGGTTTTCAAGAAAGAGGGATAAATAAGAAATATAAATCAGAGATAGCACCAAATTATGGGAAAAATAATGAAATGATGAGCTAAGAAACATTAAGATAACAAAAGACAAGCGGAATGGTTCACCTCTTGATTAGACAAGGCATAATTTGATAGCCAAAAGAGCTACAACGAAGATCTTTGAGCAATAAAAGAGAAAAATGATTGTGAATGGGGGAATGAGGTAAAGCAATATAAAAAAAAGTCAGATGGGAAGGATTGAAATGTTCATATAAAGGCATTATGGAGGATCTAGTCACTAGAACTAAATAATTGTCTTACCCTTACTTACCCCTATCCTTCATCATGACCCGCAAGTCCTAATTGATTTTAAGTGTAGCTGCTCTACATTAGTGGCGAGCTACACGAAGGGCAAGCCTGTGGGTCGAGTTATGTGCATGAAGATTTCTTTTTGTGAGAGTTAGTGTGACTATCTTTTTCTAAAATCCCCTGTGTGTGAGCTAGTTTATGATAGAAAAGGCATTTTCTCCTTTGTGAGTGGCATCATTCCTTTGAGGACACACTTGCATTTAGGTAAAGGTATGATTGAGGTAGAAGTAATGCGAGCTCTAAGGCAAGCTTTGAATGTGCAATGATTATGAATTGAGATGCTATGTGTATTTCTTTGGATAAGCCATGCCCTAGTTTTGCAAAATGAAAGCATTTGTGAATCATGCTATTGAATTATGGTGGATTATTGAAATGTTTTCATATATTTTTCCTTGATTTCTTTGGGGAATTTTCTTCTCTTTTTCGGCGAGTAGTGAGCACTTTCTGGGTTGTCATGGATTAAGTGGTCATTGGTGTCTAAAGTTTTATGGAGTGACATGTTTCCTTACTGGTGAGAATTGCATTACTTGAGAACAAGCAATGCTTCATATTTGGAGGTTTGATGAGTTGGTAATTTACAAACTCATTAGGCTCTTAAGCATGAGCTTTATCTTTGTTTTCAAGTCATTTAGATGAATTTTATGCCTTTTTTGCCTTCTATGTGCAGGTATCTAAGCTGAAGAGAAAGAGCAAGAAGTGGAGCAAAAAGAATGAAATCAGGTGAAAATCGGCGTTCCACTGGAGGACACCAAAAAAATATCAGTCAAACACAGATGATCATTGACTTGAGGATAATATGAAACTGGTGGGCACAGACATCAAGCGGCGACTCACCAGTAAAAGCGCCTACTGGTGCCTGTATTTTCTGGACAAAGGAGTAAATGAAAAAAGAGATCACGGATGAAGGCCGGCGAACCGTCGAAGGTGTCACTAAATGGGCCAGTAGAATCACTAGATGTATAGTAGGCAATGGACAGCGGTTCACAGAATGCAACCGGTGAACTGTCGGTGCCCCCGCAAGTACAAAATACCTGAACATGGGCAATTACGTACTACACTAAAAAAAGAAGAGATTGGTTGCCCTATTTTTGTATATAGTGTTGAAGAAAGTATTTTGTACATACCTTGATGTTAGGAATGGATGTGATAATATAGAGTTGGGATAGAAACAACCAAAACCCATGTCATCCTAATTAGTAGTTGATGGCTAGAAATAGCTCAGCTATTAACCCAAACTCTATGGGATAATTAAATTGTGTCTTGAGGTTCAAAAGAAATCTAGGAAAAGGCATCTATGAGGTTGAAAAAGATAGTATGTCATCTTGCCCAAAGTTATTTACACTTATTCGCGATGATTTGATGAGCTAGCATATCCTTATTTGATTAGCATCCCATCTACACCACACCTCTAATCTTTTCTCATTATTGTCTATCAATTTTGGTTATTTTGCTATTTTGGAAAGTTGGTTTGAAATCCACAGTATTGTTAACTCCATTTTCCCCTAAAATCTTTCTGTTTTATTTTCCTTAATTGGTGCAAATTAATGCAAATTTCCTAAAACAACGCTTGCACAAATCATTCAGTAGTCTCTGTCGGATTCGACCTCGACATCCGTCGGAAATATTTATTTTGATACAATGATCGCTTACACTTTCTGTAAACGTGGAATGTATTTGATCATTATCACTCTTTCCTCCCCTCATTTTCATAGGACACACTGTCCATACAAAGTCTGATAAGAGCATCTGCCATCACATTATCCTTGCCTAGATGATAAAGGACACTCATATCATAATTCTTAAGAAGCTCCAACCACCTTCTTTGATGAAAATTTAGATCCTTCTGGGTAAATACGTATTGTAGGCTTTTGTGGTTAGTTAACACATCTTCATGGACCCCATATAGATAGTCTCTCCAAATCTTCAAGGAAAATACTACCGCTGCCAACTTGAGGTCGTGAGTCGGATAGTTCTTTTCATGGACTTTCAGCTTCCTAGAAGCATAGGCCATAACCTTAGCGTGCCGCATTAATAGACAACCAAGACCGATCCTCGGGGCATGACAATATACCACAAACTCATCGGTACCCGCAAGTAAAGTCAACACTGGCGGGGAGGTGAGTCGAGTCTTTAACTCTTGGAAGTTCTTTTCACAGGCCTCTGACCATTGAAACTTCATTTTCTTCTTGGTCAACTTAGTCAACGGTGTCGTAATGGATGAATACCCTTCCCTAAACCTCTGGCAGTAACAAGCTAAGCCCAAGAAACTCCTGATATTTGAAGGACTAACTGGTCTAGGCCAATTCTTCACAAGTTCTATCTTTTGAGAGTCCTCCTGTACACCCTCACTTGACACCACACCCAAAAATGATACTGAGTTTAACCAAAACTCACACTTGCTGAATTTAACATACAACTGGCGATCCTTAAGAGTCTGTATCACCACCCTCAAATAAGCGGAATGCTCCTCCTCGTTTCGAGAGTATATGAGAATGTCATTTATGAACATGATCACAAACATGTCCACATATGGCTTAAACACCCTGTTCATCAAATCTATAAAAGCGATAGGAGCATTCATTAGTCCAAATGATATAACTACAACTAATAGTGACCATACGTAGTCCTAAAGGCTGTCTTCGGGATGTTGTTCTCTCAAACCCTATGTTGATGATATTTGGATCTGAGGTCTATCTTTGAAAAACAATTGGCACCCTGAAGCTGGTCAAACAAGTCATCAATTCTAGGGAGAGGGTACCTGTTCTTGACTGTGACCTTGTTCAACTGTTGATAGTGAATGCACATCTGAAGCAAACCATCCTTCTTACGAACAAAGAGTACTCGTGCACCCCATGTGGACTTTCTAGATCTGATGAAACCCTAGTCTAAGAGATCCTTCAACTGCTCCTTCAACTCCCTTAGCTCAGCTGGAGTCATTCTGTAAGGAGGAATAGATATAGGTTGCGCATCGGGAAGAAGGTCGATGCCAAATCGATCTCCCAATTGGGAGGAATTCCCGGTAGATCATATGAAAACACTTCTAGATATTTGCATACTACAGGAACTGACTAGATAGTCGGGGTTTTGGAAGTAGCATCCTTAACCCGAACTAGATGGTACATGCATCCTTTAGATATCATCATTCTGGACTTAAGATAGGAAATGAAATGACCTACAGGCATAGCTGAACTATCCTTCCACTCTTGGGCTGGCTCACCCAAAAACCAAAACTGTACCACACGAGTTATAAATTTTACTGAGGCATAACATGCATGTAGCCAATCCATGCGAAAGATAACATCAAAATCTATCATGGCTAGCTTTACTAAATTTGCTGAGGTGACTTTCTGAAGAACTGTGACAGGGCAATTTCTGTACATCCATTGAGCTATAACTGAATCACCGATTGGAGTAGAAACTGAGAAGGGTTCTGATAAGATTTCGGGACTGACTCCGAAACTATTAGCAACATAGGGAGTAATAAAAGATAAAGTATCCCCTAGATCTAACAATGCATATAAATCGATGTGGAATACTCATAATATACTAGTGACTACATTAGAAGAGACCTCCTGCTACTGATGAGATGTGAGGGCATAGAACATGTTCTAGCGCTGGCCACCACCTGCACTAGTAGATGCAAACTATTGAGTCGAGCGTGATGGTGGGGGTGTTGAACTAGTGTCTAGATCTTGACCTCTACTTTTTCCCTATCTAGCTGCTGGGTAGTCTCTAAGCATATCCGGGCTTCCTACACCCAAAAACAGCACCTGTACCTGCTAAGGACTAACCAGTGTGCCTCCTACCACACCTATCGCATCCTAGAATTTGAGGCTCTACAGGTCTGCTCCCTCTGACCTCGAGAGCCTTCTGCTCATACCCTCTGGTCACTCCTAGATCTGGATGGCACACTCACTGCTAATGGCGTCGTGGTTGATGATCTCTGGTGGGACTGCTGATGATGTCCACAACTAGGCCTCTATTGGGAGAACCCAAAAGTATTGATCCTAGCCCTCTTAGCCTCTCTCTCTCTCGCTCACTCACCTATACTTCCTTTATCTCCTGGGTGTACAGGACCAACCATGAGAAGTCCATATCCTGATTAAGAATAGTTGTCCTGCAATCCTTGACCAAATAGTCCACTATCCCATGTACGAACCTGCTCACTCGAACCCTCTGATCAACCACCATCTCTGGTGCATATTTGGATAAGCTGGTGAACTCTAAAGTATACTCCTGGACTGTCATGTTGTTCTGCCTCAGGTTCAAAAATTCAGCTGCCTTGATCTCCCTCATAACTCAGGGAAAGAACCGATCCAAGAACGCGGTAAGAAACCATTCCAACTAATGGGATCCACTCAAACTGCCCTGCTATCCTTCTACTATCTGGACCAGATATGGGCAACCCCTTTCAAATGAGAAGAGGCTAGGTCTTTGCACTCCTCCCCTGTTACCCCCATAATCTGGGTGATCTTGGGGATTTCATCAATAAACTCATGTGGATCCTCGCCCATCTTCGATCCGAGGAATCCAGAGGGTTCATCATGAGAAAGTCCCTGACTCTTTCCGCTACCGCAATCCCGTTCTAGGGAAGAAGCGCCACCGCCTGCTGGTTGACCTGGGCAGTCAATGCCTATGCCAACATCTGGATGGCTGCCCAAAACATAACATGGCCAACCTGCTTGGGCACATAATCCTCATGGGCTAGTAGGGCCTGCTGGTGTTTTCCTCCATTACCATTCTCATGGCCATTTTCATTCCCATTCCTTCTTCTGTTAATTTGGTGTGGCGGCATGACTCTGCAAATGTGTGTAAAACAAGTTAGAAGGATAGAGAGACATTTCATTGCATGATATAGATCATGAAAGAAGGGAAATTTCCTAAAATATTATGTAGCCTCTTTTTCATAAGTGTGGTGCACCTCACACCCATGAAAAAGACTCTAGTTAACGCGGCTTTCAGAAACCCTAGGACACTTTAAAACTTAATGCTCCGTTACCAAGTTTTTCACGACTTGAACATAGGCTTGGATCTAGACATGGAACCTAGAACCATAAATGGCTTCAAGTCAACCCATGGCGTGAACATGACAACTAAAGCTCAACATAATAAATAATGCGGAAACTAGCAATTAAAATAGAAAAAGTATGAAAATCCAACAACATCTGAACAACGAAATACATACCACTGATCCCAAGCTTAATACATGCTATGTTTGATAAGCCTCTAAAATTTGACGAGTTGATGGAACAAGACTCTAAATAACTTACAACAAAACTAAAACTAAAGATACTGATAATGAACTGATAAGAAGGTCCTCGAAGGATAAGGACTCACTAACAAGCTAGGTATGCTGGTACTCTAAGAAACTGGCTAGTAGCGGGGCTGAACCTGAACGTCCGAGCCTGTATAATGAAATGATACAACATAGAGTATGTTGTTAGTACATGGAATATACAGATTATGAAAGGTGGTAAGTAAAACCACTAAATAAGAAAAACTAAAACCATGCATATCATAAACATTTTATCATAAGATTCTGAGAGTAAGGCTTACATGCTATTATCTAAAAATATGATTTAAACATAATAGAATACCATAACTAATTCGAATAAGCCAAAGATGAAACTAATAATCATAAGTAAAACTAAACATTGCATCAAACCTGCTGAAAACATAATATCACGACTAATGAACATGCATAATGAAATCATGAGGAATAATGGGTGACTCGTCATATAATTGACATTAGCACGATAGATCTTACATGGTCCTGACTATTACATTCAAGTTGGCAGAGCCGTCCAAAGCCTTTCCAGGGCTAAGGGCGCTACCATGATATCGATATCACGCTGAAGGCCCCTCGAGGGCAGGGAAAGCTCACAAGGGAGGTCCCAAACAATCTGAACATACATATGTTAGCACGTAGTTCTGAGGCACAGGGTTGATTGAACCCTTAGCCTACTCGGTGCTAGACACTACTCCCAAAAACATGTATATGCTCTTTATTGTTATTCATCAAAGCTGAACAATCATCTTTTATACAAAGATAAATCATAATAATATATGTATAATTTAAAAATATAGCATGAGGAGCCTCGACTAAAACCATACCACAGGCCGAAGAGTGGGAGTCTAGACTCCAAAACCATGTGGTAAGCTAATAACATGAAATTGAAATAAATCATGAACATACTTGATCATATAGGCTTGCCCAAACTTAAATATGCTTTGAAATAGGCTTGATAGTCGAAATCATGGATATAGAGATGGGTAATTCAAAATCATACTTTTATCATAGACATCTCATCATACTTGAAAACATAGACCGTAGTCTCAACACTTCATGAACTTTCATAAAATGGGCATCATATTGGTAAAACTTTAAAATCATAAATTGTAATTGCAACTATCATAAAACATTCCCATGAATCTTCAAACAAAATTAGTAACATGATTAGAATTTACCCATGATAGATACTTAGAGAATTTCACAAATTGGATTAAAATCCCATAGATTCATCAACCATGAATTTCATGAATTTAGAAGAGGATTTGGGCATGGGAGTGAAGGAATACTCCCATTCATAACTCTACATACCTGGTTAATCTGGTCTCACACTCTTCCTTGAAAGTCCCAAGGAATTGGAGAAGAAATTGGAGAGTTCTAAGCTTGATCTTCCTTAAGAATCCTTTAGTTTTGCATGAATGGGGAGGGAATAGATTAGAATAGATTTATACCACGGATGGTGACCACGAGTCATGGTGTCTTCCGTGAGATCCCCTAGTTGTTTTGAGCAGTGAACCAAATGACTCATGGCCTGTGAGCACGAGTCGTCCAGTCCCCAGTAGGGACTGGCAGTCAACCAAATTCTACGATTTTAGTAAGGGATTTTCTGTAATTCCTAAGTCTTAGGATCCTATACTACGTTGTTTAAGGATCATTTTATAGGGTTTTAATAGGGGAAAACCTATTCTAAGTCATTCATTACATGCATGCAAGCTTAAGGGGTTGAAAAGGTGATTCAAGGCTAGTATTCAAGGTTTCCATCCAATTTCCTCTTGAGTGATCAAAGATTTGGTGGAATCAATCCCTTTCAGGTATGTAGGGTTATGAGAGGGTGTTTCCTTCCTCACCCATGCCCAAATCTCTATCTAAGCATGAGAAATTCCTATGATCAAGTTATGGGATTTTTACCCAATTGCGTAATTCTTCAATTTCTATACATGGTACTATTAGATTTTGTTTCTATTGGTGAATTGTGAAGCTTGGGTAGATTTAAAATTATTTTCAATCAAAATTGTGTTTTCTAAATTATGAAATAAAATGCCCATGGATGAGAAGTTCATGAAGGAAGAGAATAATGATGAATGTATGATGATGAGATTTGATGATGAAAAGCATGTTTCTAAAGCTACCCATAATTATGATATTGTTTTCAAAATGAATTGAGTTGATCCAAACATGATAAAGTTTTGGGCAAGGCCTTTATATCGAGTATGATGATGTAGTATCTCTAAAATAAGCTTACCACATGATTTTTGGAGTAAATTCTTCCACTTATCTATGATCTTGTGGTATGTTTCAAATTAAATCTTCTCATATGCATGACTTCATAATTGAGATGTATGTTATTATCGAGCTTCATTTCCATACGATGTCGGTTCTATGCATGATTTCATTATCTAGCTTTGTCAAATGATAATGTTGAGCTTCATGTCATATGAGTTTATGCATGATTCCATTGTTGAGCTTCATTATATACGATGTAAAGTATTGCATATTTTGGGAGAAGAGTCTAGCACCGAGCGGGCTAAGGGTCGATCACCTTATGCACTAGAACTACATGCCAATGTAGGATGATACTATTATATTATTGGGACCTCCCTTTTGAGATATCCTTGGCCCTAATGGCCCATGAGCTTGATATCAATATCATGGTAGCATCCTTAGCCCTGGCAAGGTTTTGGGCGGCTCTGCCCACTTGAGTGTAATAGTTGGGACCACGTAAGCTCTATCGTGGTATGTCGGTAAAGTGACGAGTCTCCCATTTTCTATATTTTCCAATTTGCATACTCATTACTCATTGTTGTTATTTTACACATGCATGTTATAAAAGCAAGGTTTGACTCATTGTTAGCTTTTCTTATAAACGTCATGTTTCAGCTTTGAGTCATTTGAATCAGTTATGATGTGATGAAGCTATGCATGCCATATCATGAAAAGATTACGATTTTAGAATGCATGCATGCAGTCCTTCCTCTCAGATTTGAAAGCTCATGTTATGTAATGAAATGTTTTGAATGATTTACTTCACTTAAGCGGTTTTACTTACCTTGCATATTCGGTACATTCCACGTACTAACTGCCTACTTTCTATGTTGTATCGTTTCATGATACTGTACTCAGCTCCCAAGCTTAGCCCCGCTCATAGTCGGTTGTCAGAGTTAGCACCTACTTTACCCCGCTGCATCAGAATGCAACCGAGCCCAACTCTAGAAGCGTCACAATAAACAACTAATCCCTATGTTCCTTCTGGTAAGGTCAAAACTAGAGTGGTAGTGAGTCGAGTCTTTAACTCCTGGAAACTTTTCTCACATGCATATAACCACTGAAATTTCACCTTTTTCTGAGTCAACTTAGTCAGAGGAGATGCAATAGAGGAAAATCCTTCTACAAATAATCGGTAACCGGCTAGACTCAAGAAACTCCTGATTTCAATTGAGGAAGTAGGTCTTCGGTAGTCTTTCACCACTGCTATCTTTTGAGGATCTACATGAATACCCTCTCAGAGACCATGTGACCAAGGAAAGTGACAGACTTCAACTAGAATTCACAGTTGTTGAACTTTGCGAACAACTGGCGTCTTTGTGAGTATGAAGCACTATTCTTAGGTGGTTAGCATGTTCTTCCTCATTCCTAGAGTATAGATGAATGTCGTAAATAAAAACAATGACGAACATATCCAGATACTGCTTGAAGACTCTATTCAGAAGGTCCATGAAATCTGTGGGGGCATTAGTTAGTCCGACGGACATAACCACAAACTCGTAGTCACCATATCAAGTCCTTAAAGCTTTTTTCGGTATGTCACATTCTCTAACTCTTACCTGATGATACCCCGCCTGAGACCTATTTTGGAGAAACAACTGGCTCTCTGAAACTGATCGAACAAATTGTCAATCCTAGGTAGGGGATACCTGTTCTTAACTGTGACTTTGTTCAACTGACGATAATCGATACACATCTTGAGGATACCATCTTTCTTTCGCACGAATAATACTGGAGCATCCCAGGGAGAGATGTTGGGTCTGATAAAACCTTTATCAAGAAGGTCTTTTAGCTGCTCCTTCAACTCCTTAAGCTCAGCTGGAGCTATTCTATAAGGAGGGATGGAGATGGGCCGAGTATCTAGAAGAAGGTCTATACCGAAGTCTATTTCCCTCTTAGGAGGGACTCTGGAAAGATCTTTGGGAAATACATTAAGTAACTCGTTGACAACTAGGACTGAATGGATAATTGGCATCTTAGAGATGGAATCTTTGACCCAAACTAAATGATAAATGCACCCTTTGGAAATAAGATTTATGGCCTTAAGGTAGTAAATAAACCGACATTTAGGTGTTGAACTACCACCCCTCCACTCTAACAATGGTTCATTAGTGAACTGAAATATGATGACTCTAGCTCTGCATTTGACTAAGGCATAAACGGAGTGTAACCAATCCACGCCAAGAATGATGTCGAAGTACACTATGTCTAACTCTACTAGATTAGCTGGAATGACTTTTTTCAAGATTAAGACTGGACAATTTCTATACACCCGCCTGGCTCTAACTGACTCGCCAACTGGGATGGAGACTGAGAATGATTCTTAGAGGACCTCTGGATTGATATGAAACTAGACTGCTCCATAGGGAGTCACGAACGAGAGTGTGGCTCCTTGATCTAGTAGGCATATATGTCTAGATGAAAATGACATAACATACATATTACCATTTCAGGTGAGCTCTCCTGATCTTGACGAGAAGACAATGCATAAAAATGGTTTTGGCGCTTGTCGCCATCCGTACCTGAAGGGTTGGCCTGCTAAGCTGGTCGGCCTACTAGAGTTTCTGAAGTGGTGGATTATGACCTGCTCCGTCCTGTTGACGGGCATTCTTTAAGCTGATGACTAAGCATTCCACAACTAAAAAAACCCTCTCCACCCTAAAGACACTCTCCTAGATGGTTCTTGCCACACTTAGGGCAAGCTGGGTAACTGAAGCGGTTGCTGGCGCCATGAATCTGGGATTGTGAACCAGAAGCTCCACCCCTCCGATCCTTTCGGGACCAAAAGGTAGGGGCGCTGGCTGAACTGGGTGTTGGAGCCCTCTGCTGCTACTGCTGTTGTGGGCGACTACTACCGCAGATCTTTGATGGCTATAATCTGACTGGCTGGTTCTTTCCCGTTTTTTCTTCCTCTATAGATCTTTTAATTTTTTTGCCTCAATTTACTGGGCATGAACTTTGAGGCTGGAGAGATGGATGTCCTTGATCAGCGTTGTTGTCCTGCACTCTTTAAGAACCAAATTCGAGACTCCATTAACAAACTTCAACATGAGAGCCCTCGGCTCGGCTACCATCTCTGGAGAATATTTATGCAACCTGGTGAACTCCAGTGCATATTCTTCTTCTATTATGTTGCCCTGCTTCATGTTCATGAATCCGCCACCTTTGCCTCCCTAAGCTACTGAGGGAAGAATCCATTTAGGAAGGCTGTAGTGTGATCCTCCCATTCTACTGGTCCTACTCCCGTTGACCTTCTGTTGTTCGTACCAGATCTAGGCTACCCCTTTAAGTTGATAGGCAACTAAGTCAGCACTCTCCAAGGAACTGACACCCATAATCCGGGTGATCTTTCTAATCTCATACACGAACTCTTGTGATTCCTCTCCCACCTTAGATCTATGGAAATATCGAGGGTTAATTCGAGTGATGTACCGAACTCGGGCAGCTAATGCGGACCCATTATTATTGATTGGAACCACCTGCTGGTTCACCTAGTTGGTAACTGTCTGTGTGAGCAGCTGGATAGTCGCCCTAAACTCTGCGGTGGACACTGAGTCATCCTGAGGGTCTGCTGGAGCTAGTGGGGCAAGTCGGTGAACGTTACCGCCCATTCTTCCATTACCATGTCACGGAGGCATTATTCACCGAAACAAAATAAAGCACTGATTAGGAGAATGATTCTGGAATTGAATTTCAATGCACGATAAAGAGTATAAACAAAAAGGAGTTTTTCCTAATAACATCCCGTAGCCTTTCCGTCATATGTGTGGCGCGCTTCACACCCATGTAAAGGACTCTACTCGATGCGGCTTTCAGTCATTCGAGGATACTCTAAACCTAGTGCTCTGATACCAAGTTTGTCACACCCCGAGTCTAGAACTTGGATGAGACACGGTACTTGGAGTCACAAGTAACCCCAAGTCAACCCCTGGTCTATCATAACACTAGTGTTCTGAGTAAACATATATAGAGGAAGCTTTAAAGTAAAATATAAAACATTTATGAGAATAAAGATGAATCAGAAAATTTTAAAAACTTCTGAACAAAACTGAAAGTCTGAAACCATGTGAGTGCCTGAAAGTCACAACAACTGATGAGTTTTTGGGACAAGCCCCCAGCTATCTCCAAGTCTAAATAAAAGAAAATATAACTAAATGAAATAATCTTCTTCCTCGAAGGATGAGGACTCACCAATGGCGCAACTAGGCTCTTTTGAGGGTGATCTGCTAGCGAGGCTGTGACTGAGATCCTGCAGCTGTATCATAAAACTATACAACATAAAAGGTATGCGTCAGTACTTTGAATGTACTGAGTAAGTGAGAGAAACCATAAATAAGGAATAAAATGCTAAACTGAAAAGACATGCAATGACCAACTGAAACTGCTAAAACTGAATAACTGTAATAAACTGAGATGGTCTAAGTAACCCTGTCTGATGGCCAAGGACATGCCCTAAATCTGAGATACTAATTTGAAATACTGCACTAAACTAATCTAAACTTACTAATCTGAGACTGAACTGAGCTGACTAGTGGGAGAGTCTATAACTGACATATAACCACGTGAGTTAGAAGTGGAGTTCGATGTATACAGTCCATCAGTAGGACCCAATATACCTTGCCAGGGTTATCACAGTTCTGGGGCCATGAGGCCAATAAAAAATATATCCTACAGTGACAACGTAGTTCTAGGAACTTGGGTGTGCTGGAACCCGGCCCGCTCGGTGCTACATCCTACTCCCACTAGATGGTCCTACACTGACTACTAAGCTAATAGCTCAAAACTAGGGCCCAAGACTAGTCAGGAATACCTATCTAGAAGCACCCTAAGAGTCTTATCGGATTAAATTCTGTAACTGGGTTCTAAGACTAGTCAAAGCTTCTTATTTGGAAGCGTCGTAACCATCTAAAGAACAAATTGTAATATGAAGCTGGGGTCCTAAGGCTGGTCAGAGCTGCTTATCTAAAAGTGTCATGACCACCTAAAGAACCACTAAAAACTAATACCGAGTCTAATTCTGATAACTAAGAGGCACTACTAACACCTCGATTATTTATATTATTAAATTGATTAGCCAAAATTTCTGATTAACATTGAGTATTTTAACATTTTGACTAAAACTGAACTGACATAAATATGATTGAGATTTTAATGAAAACAAACAATATGGGAACCCCCAACATTGAAAGAATCACATAATTTCAATAATAATCAGTTATGCCAGACTCTAGTTTTTCTGCATTCAAGAGCTAGGGCTAGAATTGTTTTATAGGAACAAGCAACAACATAGTCATAAACTGGTGGAAAAATATCTACAATTAATATAAAAAAGATTCCACATGAATTAAATGATGTCTGACATGTAATTTCTTCACATTTGAGCATTTTAGGGCTAGAATTGATAGAGAAGACATGGAGGATTTTTGGGAACACAAGGGAAGAACTATTCCCTTGTTTACTTCCCACATACTTAGTGATGAAAATCCCTGAGAGAATTCATTGAAGAATCTGAGAAGAATCAATCTTCCTAACCTCTTCTCTAAACCTTTTTAAGAGAACTTTACGTTGAATTGATTAAGAGATGAGAAAAATGAGAGAAACCATCGGTTTCCCCCTCCAAAACCCCTAATTAAACCCAAAATGACATAGTTTAGGGACTAAGTATGTGGTAAATTACAAAATTAACCCTGGGAATATGAAATCTGGCCGACAGGGTCCCTACAGGCCACTCAACGAGTCACTGGTTCAGATCGTGACTCATTGGGACCTCTCATTGGTTCCACTGCCTGGGATGAGAAGACACTAGATCTTGCAATGGTGGTCACCAGAACTTGTTGTATGAACCAACAGGTCGTTGGTTCCTCTTGTGGCCACTGGACAAGGAAAACGGTAGGCTAGTAAATAGGTGACACAAGGACTCGTTGATTGAACCAACGAGTCGTCATATCCAGTGGTTAGCTTCACTAGAGAGATTTTCTGAAAATACCTAAGTTGATACAATGGTTGATGACAAAAACCTGTGGGAAACAACGAGTCGTTGTTTCCTCTCATCTTCACTGGAAAAGGGTTTCAAAGATTTCACTCAACGACTTTCACAATTGGTGGATGTTTCTGACAACGACTCGTTTGTTGAGTCGTGGGTCCTGGGAAGGATTTATGAGCTGGGAAAACCACGACTGATAGAACGACTCATTGTTTCTCACAATGAGTCCTTCCTTGTCTCGTGGGTTCCGAAGAAGCCATGGCTTGCTGACTGCGACTGACACAATGAGTCGTTGGAGATGACCACGACTCGTTTTCTCTGTCGTTTTTAGAAAAAAAAATTCTCTGGTTTTTCTTCTAAATTTTCTTGAAATGTCTATGTCTGATCTAGGAAAGTTTTGGGGTGTTAGAATAAGTGCCCTTGGATGTTCCATTTATTGAAGCCATCATGGAGATGATGGGATTTATTAACTATATCAAAGTATTGCTCATTAGGAGGCTATGATTTGAGAATGAAGAATTGATTTCGGTGACTCTCCGGGTGAGTGCTATCATCACCGGCACTAACGTAGAGAAGAAAGGGGATCTTAGTGCATTACTATTCCTTGTTGAATTGGAAGCTATAATTGCTTACATGCCCAATGTGAAATGGGAGAAGTATCAACTTGATGCCCTTATCAATCTTCAAGTGCACGAGATTAGGTCTCCTTAGACCTACTAACATTCTGTTACAAATGGCTTATCAGTCAATTAAGCTTCCAATAGGGATTATTGATAATATTTTAGTGAAAATAGGAAAGCTCATTCTTCTTGTATATTTTATGGTGCTAGAATGCACAGTGGATGTAGAAGTTCCTATCATATTGTGATGCCCATTCTTGGTCACCAATAGGGCTTTGAAGGATTCTAAGCGTAATGAAATCAAGTTTCTTGTGAATAATTATGAGGTTACATTCAAAGTGGATAAGGGCATGAAACTTCCAGCCATGAGCCTTTGAATGCAAATCGGTGCTTAATGAGTTGGCTGACATGGATTAAGGTGACTTAGGAAGGGTTCTTGCTATTACTATGAGTCTGATAATCTTAATGATAATGTGAAAGCAAATAGGGAGATGGTGAATTCATATGAAGGGCTTGGGAATTATCCTTACAGGCCTAGGAAGTTATCACTTGATCTTTCAAATCGATCCACTCCTCTAGCTAAACCTTTTAGTGAGGAACCTCCAAACTTAGAACTGAAACCTCTGCCATCTCATATATGCTACAAGTTTTTAGGTCAAGAGGAAACCTTTCCTGTCATCATATCATCATTCCTCAATGAAGAACAGGTACAAAAGGTGATCAAAATCTCCATTAGCATCGAAAGTCTATTGGGTGGACCATACCAGATATCAGTGGTATTCCCCTGGGCATTTGTGAGCACAAGATTATATTAGAAGAAGGTAGTTTCCATAGTATAGAACACCAGTGAAGACTAAATCCAACCATGTAAGAGGTAGTAAAAAAGGATCATCAAGTGGTTAGATACTCGAGTGGTTTACCCATTTCTAACAGCTAATGGGAAAGTCTAGTTCAATGTGCACCAATGAAGGGATGAACGACGGTGGTTGCAAATGATCCACATGAGTTCATCCCCACACATAATATCACAAGATGAAGAGTGTCCATGGACTACCAGAAGATTAATGCGGCTACTTACAAAGACCATTTTCCCATGCCTTTCATTGATCAAATGCTTGACTAGTTGGCCAAGCGAGCTTTTCATTACTTTCTTGATGGCTACTCGGGCTACAATAAAATAAATATAGCTTTATAGGATGAAGAGAAAATGACTTTTACATGTTATTATGGGACCTTTGCACTTAGCAGGATGTCATTCTGATGGTGCAATGCCCCAACCACGTTTCAAAGATGCATGTTGGCTATCTTCTAAGTAATGGTTGAGGACTTCCTATAGGTCTTTATGAATTAATTCTCCATGGTGGGTGACACATTTGATGAATGCCTAGAACATATTGGTCAAGTGTTAAAAATGGTGTGAAACCTTGTTCTCAATTTGGGAAAAATGTCACCTTATTGTCTAGGAGGGAATGCCCGGGCATAAGATCCCCAAAATGGTGATTGAAGTGGATCAAGCTAAATTTGATGTTATTGCCAAGCTTCATCCACCAATATCAGTGAAAGGTATGAGGAGTTTCCTCGGTCATATGGGATTCTATAGTAGGTTTATCAAGGACTTCTCAAAGATTGTCCAATCCATGTGCAAACTTCTAGAGAAGGATGCCCAGTTTATCATTGATGATTTATTCTTGAACTAATTTGAAGAACTGAAGAAGAGATTGAGCACTGCACCTACACCTGATTGGTCCCTGGGTTTTGAACTTATGTGGGATGCTAGTGAAATGGCCATTGGAGCAGTATTGGGACAATGACATAACAAGATTATGCATCCAATCTACTATGCCAACAAAACTATGAATAGAACCCAAATGAACTACATTGTCACTAAACAACAGCTACTTGTCATTTTTTATGCCTTTGAAAAGTTTAGGTCATATTTTCTTGGATGAAAGGTGACATTTTGCACCGATCATGCTTCTTTGAGGTACTTGATGACAAATAAGGATGAAAAAAATCAACTTATCCGATGGGTACTTTTGCAAAAAAAATTGATTTTGAGGTAAAGGACCGTAAGGGCATAAAAAATGAAGTTGCTGATCATTTTTCCCAACTTGAAGAAGCTGGAAGGCCTATTGCAGAATTGGAAATTAATAATGGTTCCCCTGATGAACGCATTTTGATGGTGACATCTAGCTCAGCACCATGGTATGCAAACTATGCTAATTATCTTGTGACCAAGGTAGTGCCGAGGGTCTCAAACCATATAAAAGAATTATGTTTCTCAATGAAGTGCAACATTATTTCTGGGAGGAGTCATACTTATTCCATATGTGGGCGGGTATCATCATCAAGATATGTGTGTATGAGGGTAAGATAATGAATAGTTTGAAGGCCTTTCATGACTCCCCAATAAGAGGGCATCATGGAGGGAACTCACATAGCCGAATAGGTCCTAGAGTGTGGCTACTATTTCCACAGTCTATCATGATACTAATATGTTGTCTCGGGCTTGTGATCAATGTCAGCAACAAAGGTCTATATCACGGAGACAAGAGATGCCCCTAAATTTTGTGCTAGAGTTAGAGGTATTCGACGTTTGGGGTATTGATTTTATTGGTCCCTTTGTGAACTCTTATGGGATGACATACATTTTGGTGACAGTGTATTATGTGTAAAAATTGGTTAAGGCCATACCACTGCCAAACAATGAGGCGAATAATGTGACAACTTTCCTCAATAATTTTTTTTTCACCTGGTTTGGTACTCCTTGATGTAGAATAAGTGATGGCAGATCTTATTTCTACTACAAAGAATTTGACAAATTGCTTATGAAATATGGAGTGAAGCATAAATTGGCATCCCAATACTGCCCACAAACATGTGGCTAGGTAGAGGTGTCAAATCGAGGAATCAAGAACATCCTAGCTCAGACTGTTAATAAAAATTGAACTGACTGGTCTAGGTAGCTCGATGACGCACTATGGGCCTATAAGACTACATACAAGACATAGATTTTAGCTTCTCCTTATTAATTAGTCTTCGGCAAAGCTTGCGATTTGCCGGTTAACTTAGAGCACAAAGCACTATGGGCCTTGAAGAAGCTGAAGATGGAATGGGATGCTACTGCAAAACTCAAAATGAGTTAATTAAATGAATTGGATGAGTTCCAATTCTACACCTTTGAAAATGCAGCACTTTATAAGGATAAGATGAAATCCTGCACGATAAGAAGATTCAACACTGTGAGTTTCACCTAGGTGACCAAGTTCTATTGTTCAATTCCAAACTCAAGTTGTTCCATGGAGAGTTGAAACAAGATAGTCTGGGATATTTAAGGTGGTGAGTGTTACTCTCTATAGGACAATAGAGTTGGTAACAATAGATGGGACCTAAACTTTCAAGGTGAATGGTCAACGAGTTAAACATTACTTGGGCATCATAGACAAAGAGAGGATTGTGGATAAATTTCGGTTGGGAGATTTCCCAACTTCAGAATAGCAAGATCGCTTTATTTTGTCATGTTACGATGTTAAACCAAATGCTTCTTGGGAGGCAACTAATGAATTTTGGACAAATAAGTGTTGTTTGATGAAGGTGTACTTAACAAGATGAAGGAAATCAATCAAAAAAGAAGACAAAAAATTTCATCCTTAAAAGACTTCTTGATGGACGATTCGCTCTTTGCAGAGGTGGTTCACCTATCTAATCATACATTGACACCGCTGATGTCGCACTATAGTGAGCTGCTATAATCATGGTTCTTGCATTCTATGATTTTCTGTGCATTGAGGGCACTGCATCCATCTTAGGGTGGGGGTGGATGTCATTTGGCATATTTGTGTTTTGATTGAACCAGTGAAAGTGTGTGATGGCAACACACTGTAGTCCAGTTTTACAACTTTCTTAGTGTAGCTTCTTTTTTTTTCTTTCTTAGATTAACTTCTTTTTGATTTTATAGTATAGATCCCTCCTTTGTTTTCTTAGCCATGGTTCTTTCTCGAGAGGCTTACTTTTTATTGAATCTGGCACAGTAAAGTAATTAAGTGTCATAGTTCAGGGGCGCGATGATGGGTTGCTAGATGAAATTTTTAAGGGTACCAACCTACTTTGTTGAGTCATCTTAGGATGAATAAATTATTTTTTGACTTAGGTGGTGGTGGCAATTGACCTATTTTGCATACTTATGCTTATTTTTGAAAACAATGTTCCCCTTAAAATTTTTGTCATAGTTTTTTGATATTGGGTTGTATATCTCCATTTGTGAAATGAAACTTTTTGCAATGTGTTCCTAATTGTGAGTGATATGTTAGTAATTTTTACATCCATGTACCAATATGTGGAAAGGAAAACTCTTTATTCACTTAATTTGATCACACTCTAGCATTTGCCTTGCTACTTATGCTTGAATTCAGAATTGACTATGTGTCGTAGAGATAAACTTAGACCTTCTTTATTCTTCACAAGTCACATATACCTAGAGACCTACCAAATGATTCATGTATCCCTACTTCCTTTTTGATCCTTTTGACCTTTTTCTTGATCAACCGCAATGAAACCGAATCCAATTCTCAAGTTGATCCTCTTTTGAACATATCATCCTCGACATTTGAAAAATAATGAAAAATGAGAAAAATATTTCAATTTGGGAGTGATAAAGAGGAGAAGAAATAAATAGGACAAAAACTTGATGAACGGGCACATCCCAAAGTGTACTTGAGCAATACTCTAAAGAGAAGAAAAAGAAGAGAAAGAAAAAGAGAAAAAGAAAAAAATTACGTTAGTGCTAACAAAAAACACTTTAGGGTATGAAAAATGCCAAAACAAAAGAAAAGATGAAAAGAAGGGATGAAAAAGGTGAAAAGGTAGTGAAAAGGTGATAGAGTGTTCAAGGATGGTAAATGAGTCACTAAATTCTAAAATTGTACCCTACCATCCCTTTAACCTTCATTACAAGCTTAGAAAAGCCTTTATGTGATCTTAACTCATACATAACTAAATAATGGCATTTGAGTAAGTGGGAAAGCATATGGTAGTTGTGTCATATCGTGTGAAGTTCTTTATGAGAGTTGAGTACATTTCTCTTCTCTCTAGATCTTGTGTGTCTTTGTGGTGTATGTTGTCATTACTTCAGGAAAAGTGCTACTTCCTTGGTCTAATTGTAAGGGCATATGAATTTGAATGGCTGGCATGTTTCATATCTCTAATTTAGGTATGTGCATGTCGAGATGATGTCATAAGTGGAGGTTGCAAGCTTAGTTCAAATAGCTGTGTGAAAATCGTGTTTTGATTGATGGAGGGAATGGCTGGATTGAACTGTGTGTGTCGGTAGCTATTTTCCAAAATTGCCCTAGTCATAATAATTTGTGATTTCGGGACATTATTTAGGTGTAGGGTAGTTTCTCCTATTAGTTTTCTTGAGGACAAGAAAATTCTATAAGTTGGGGGTATTGATCTATCAAAAATTAGCGACACAACTTTACTTTTATTTTGTAGAATTTTCCATGTCTTTAGGAGTTAAGTTAAATGAAAACCAACCTTATTATTCTATTTTTCAGGAACTCAAGCAAAAAAAAGATGAAAGTACATTAGGCCACAAAAATGCTTAAAGGATGAGGACACATACGGACCCTCTATCTAAAAGATAGTCCGTATCCCCTACCATCCATTCCCAACTGCAAATTCTAGAAACCAAGCTAACAGGGTACTTACAATACAGTTGGAAGGATGGACTATCTTCCCAAAGGACGGTCCATCAATTGAAGAATGGACTCGAGCTAGGTAGAATGGGATTTTGAAAATATAGTGTAAGGAACAGACGATCTTTCCAAAGGACGGTCCATCAGTCAAAGGAAGATATGCTGCAGGATAAAAGTTGAAATATAAAGTATGGGCCAAAGGACGGTCCATCCTTCAAAAGGATGGTGCGTCCATGTACACCCGACAATTCAAAGTTTGAATTAATTGGTCTTTTTGGAACATAGTATATATAGATTTTCTTGTAATGTTTACAAAGCTTTTCCATTATTCAGTTCATACTTAGAGTAGAGAGTAGAAATTATATAATTTAGCCCTAGTTTTCAAAGTAGATTTTAGATTTTTAATTTGTAACTTGAAGATTCCAGTTTATTTGTTAAAGATTTCAATTTCCTTTAGTAAGCCTGTATAATTACTTTAATTCTCTTCTTATTCTTACTATAGGTAACTAAACCCAGATCTAGGNCTTCTTATTCTTACTATAGGTAACTAAACCCAGATCTAGGATTGTGAACCCAATGGGTGGTGAACCCTAATGATCTCAATTTGGTAAAATTGAGTTTGGGCTTATGAAAATTTGATTGATTTTTGTTTTGTAGGGTGTGATTGGTGATGAGAGTCATCTAATCCTACCCAATTACCTTTATGTGGCTTGAAAGAGAAAATTTTGGTTGGGTTAACATCATTCAACAATAACTCAACGCATAACCCTTGTTTAATTGATTGTCCTAGACATAAGTTGAATTCCAATAAACAACCAACAATTGGGTAGAAGGGAGTTCTCTTTAATTTGATAAATTTGAATTAGATTGACACCTATAGTGCTATTAAAAGATACTCATAGGTTGCCTAAGTAAATTTCTTACATATTCAGCCCTAGCCCATTCTATATTCTTCTACATTGGGTGATATAGGGGGATCGACTCATAATTGAGGTAACTTTCCTAGAATTATCTCTAATTTATTACATCCCTAGTATATTGTACTCTTTAGCCGTAGTTAAATTTCTCTCTTCTCAATTCGAATAGGTTCTAATCTTGCAATACTTCATTATTTAATACTAGATAGTCTAGGCTTCGAGTAGCCTCTATGGGATTTGGCCCCAATTCCTCATTGGGTTCTATATTTGTTGTGATCATTTACACTACCCAATATTGGGAGTGGATTTGAACGACATCACACTGCTATAATCATCCACTATTCCGATGAAGTATCTGAATTTATCATGTGTTACTATATGATAAAGGCCCCATATATCAACATGTGACAATTGGAATATTTTGGTGGAATTGGTGGTTCTTTAATCAAAGGAAAGTCTTTCTTGTCTAGCCATGTATGGGAGAAAATATTCCTGGCATAGGAAGGATTTTCCTCTTTATACAAAAGGGCACATGTCCAATTCTGTTATGCCGCAATACATTCACATCATAACCACAACAAATGGATGAAACAGAAGATACAAATTGGACTTTATCATGAACAACAACTTCATTTGAAGCAATAATAGAAATACAATTATTATCAGGAAATGAAAACATTTATTCTAAACATTTGAATAAAAGCATTACTGCAATGAAAATTATAATCTGGTTTATGAGCGGAGCAGGTTAAGGATATAGAAGTAGCATGAAGTGAATGACTAGTGGAATATGGACTGTTGTTCTTCAAACACTTGGTGCACAAAAAGTATATGCCATCTCTGGCTCTACCAATCTCTAGAGGCCTCATCATTGGAGGGCCCTACAGAAGGTAGATAATTTTGGAAAAAGCAATAATATTATTAAATTAAGAAGCTAAAGAATGATTAAACTAGTTTTTATTTGAAAAAAGTTGCAAAAAGTATCCTATGCAACACAATATTAGGTGCAAGTGTCACACTACCAGTTTAAGCTACTTTTCACTAGAGGATGGTTAATAAAGGTTAAGGTATGTTTATGGTGTTGGTTAGCAATGACTTATTGAAGTTCATATTTTAGATGTCATTGAGTCTAGGATCCAAGAGTCGATTCTTAAGATAACTGCAAGAAAAAATACTAAATCAATAGAAAAATCGCATACTGTTGTACTAGAAAAGTTTACTGTTCAATTGACAAGTGTTACGACCCAATTTGCTGGATTATGCAAGCACTTACTCGACTCTAATTCGATAAGAGAACCTCTTACCTTTCATCCCCTTTAAAACACAATTTCTCAAGAGAAACATATTCATGAATAAAAGTTATCAATTGAAAATGTAAAACCATCTTACATTTACAATCCCAAATAGTATTTCCTGAGGACCTAGTCTAGTTATGTGATAACACTCAAATCACAATCCTGTAAAAGTATGACGCGGATGTTGTCAATAAAGAACCCAACTAGATTGGGGTGGATCCCACATGGAGTATGTTCAAGATATAGAATAACATTTTTATTTAAGCTTTTAAATCTATTATTTCCTAAAAGGGGGGTTTTGTAAGAAAGTAATCATGTAACAGTATTGACAATTGGATTGTTATCAAGATAATGTATTTAACCAGGGAAGTGTTCCCCATGGGTTTGTAACTACTTCGTGTTTTAGACTTGTGATCTATCCCAATTCTTGACTTGTAGAAATGATAACATAGGTTCATCCAAATGACTATTTTGTTCCTATTGGATGACTATACTCAATTACCGAATTAGGTCTCTCGGGTAATTTTACTTTAACCGTTATTAATTTGTTCCAAATTAATTATCGTCCCACCGTAGCTCAAGTAATACAATGAACCACAAAGTTCAATACTTTTTGTTATTCTCTTTTCCTAATCTATACCTGACACGACCCGAACATAGGCCCAGATCGAGACACGGGACAAAGAACCCCGAGAGGCTCCGAGTCGACCCATGGCATGAACATGACATCTAAACTCAACATAATAATGTGGAAGTCTAACATATATAGAATAGCGAAATTTTGAAAATCTGATAACATCAAATATCTAAATACATAACAATGATCTGAAACTGAAAATATACTATGTCTGATAAGCCTCTACATACCGACGAGTTGATAGGACAAGAGTCAAAGTAACTCACTAAAACTAAAACTGAAGATACTGAATACAACTAATGAAAGGGTCCTTGAATGATGAGGACTCACCAACTCTTGCTGGGAAGTGCTAGTCTAAGGATTTAGCTAACGACGCGGCTGAACCTAAATGTAGGAACCTGTATCATGCAATGATACAGGATAGAGTGTGCGGTCAGTACATGAAATGTACTGAGTATGGAAGATAAGTAAAAACACTAAGTAAAATCAGAGATCATGCATATCATAAAATATTTCACCATAATAGTTTGAGAGTAGGGCTTGCATGCTATTATATGAAAACATGATTTAAACATAGCTGATATCATAACTGAATCGAATGACCCAAAGCTGGAATGATAATCAAAAGTAAAATTAAACATTGGGTCAAACATGCTGAAATCATAATATCATGACTAATGAACATGCATAACTGAAATCATGAGAAACAATGGGAGACTCGTCATATAATCGACATTACAACGATAGAGCTTATGTAGTCCCATCTATTACACTAAAGTGGGCAGAGCCGTCCAATGCCATGTCAGGGCTAAGGACGCTACCCTGATATCAATATCAAGCTGAAGGCCCCTGGGGGCAGGGGAAGCTCACAAGGGAGGTCCCAAATAATCTGATCATACCTATGTTGACATGTAGTTTTGAGACACTGGGTTGACTAATCCTTAGCCTTCTCGGTGCTAGACAGTACTCCTAAAATATGCATATGCTCTCCATCATTTTCCAATGAAGCTGAACTATCATCTAGTGACGAAGTTGAATCATAACATGATATATAAAATCTGAAAACATAACATGAGGAGCTTTGGCTCAAATCGTACCACAAGCTAAAAAGATTGGGATTCTAGACTCCAAAATTCATGTGGTAAGCTAATAACAGGAAATCGAGATAAATCATGAAACATACTTAATCATATGGGCTTGCCAAAACTTACATACTTGAAATAGACTTTGATATTCAAAAACATTAATATATACATGGATAATTCGAAATCATACTTGCATCATAAACATCTCATCATACTTAGAAACATAGATAATAATCTCATCTTTTCATGGACTCTCATAATTGGGCATCATAATTTGTAAAACTTTGAAAACATGATTTGTAATTGAATAAATTATAAAACATGCCCATGAATCATAATTTAACATTAGAAACATGAATAGAATTTATCCATGATAGATACTTAGAGAATTCACAAGTTGGGTTAAAACCCCATAGGTCATCAACTAGGAATTTCCATGAATTTGAGAAGGAATTGGGCATAGGAGTTGATGCATACACACATTCATAACCCTACATACCTGGTAGTTTTGATTTCTCAACTTTCTTGAATTCCCCAAAGGAAATTGAAGAAGACTGGATGAATTTCTAAGCTTGATCACCCTTAGGAACTTCTAGGCTTGCATGCATAGAGAGAGATAGGTTAAGAATGAGTTAAACCCTCTTAAAACACACCTATCTGGGCTTAAAACGACATAGTTTAGGTCTTAGGAACTTAGAAATTACGGAAAATCCCATATTAAATTGACCGCGAAAAACACACTGCCAATCCTACTGAGAAAGTTATGAATCAATGTCTGCGGGAAAACTCATGGTGATGAGTCGTTAGGTTCGCTGCCCAAAATTTCCATCTTCGGGCCGTTCCTGACCAATGCTGACTCCACGACTCGTTTCCTCGACCATGATTTGTGGCTTGTCTCCTGGTCCGCCCCAAATTTCAAAAACCATCCAACTCTCCCTTCACTCCACAAGTCACCTAATGACTCGTAGTGCACCTCATGGGTCACTAGATAACTCGTCCTATGACCTGGTGCAGAAATTTCTATTTTATCTATTTCAACCCTCGAGTCTAATCTTAGGGCTTTCGGGGTATTACAATATCTCCCCCTTGGGAACATTCATCCTCGAATGTGGATAAACATACTGAAAAGCTGGTGAATACAATTGTCATACAAAAAACTGAATATTTAGAGCTGAAAACTGACGGAGTAACTGACTTCGGACTGAAATACATTGTTGAAAAAAATTAATTAATGAATCACACATACATACATCAACATGAAAGAAACTAGGACACATAAACTAAATAGAATACTAAGGAGGAAACAGATATGTCAAGCTGAAACTGAGCCGAAAGGGAATAGATGCGGGTATTTAGCCATCTTATCTGCTTCGGCCTCTCGCGTACCTCCCTTAACATGCTAGTTCCTCCACAAAACCTTCACTGAAGCTACTTCTTTATTTCTTAGCTTCTGAACCTGATGATCAAGTATTCCCCCCGGAATCTCCTCATAGCTAAGACTATGCTTCACACCTACGCTCTCCACTGGGACAACCAAAGTTGGATCACCCATGCACTTCTTTAAGAGCGATACATGGAAAACTGGATGTACTGAAGCCAATTCTGCGGGAAACTCGAACTCATATGCTACCTTTCCAACCTGTCTCACAATTCGGTATGGGAAAACATAATGGGGACTGAGTTTCCCTTTCTTTCCGAACCTCATCGCTCCCTTCATGGGAGATACATTCAGAAAATAGCTAATCATCAACTTCAAACTCAAGTTCTCTCTTCCTCATATCTGCATAAGACTTTTGATGACTCTGGGATGTTTTCATCCTTTCCCTTATAAGCTGAGCCTTCTCCATAACCTCATGGACTGAATTTGATCCTACCATTGCAGCTTCACCGATATCGAACCAGCTAATAGGCGACCTACATCTCCGCGCATAAAGAGCCTCAAATGGAGCCATCTGAATACTGGAATGGTAACTGTCGCTATATGAAAACTCAATGAGAGGTAAACAGTCATCCCAACTACCCTTGAAATCAATAACACACACTCTTAATATATCCTCAAGATTCTGAATTGTCCGTTCATCCTGACCATCTATTTGCAAGTTAAATGTTATGTTAAGCTTGACCTGAGAACTAAGTTTCTTCTAAAATGATCTCCAAAACTGGGAGGTAAACTGAGTACCTCTATCTGATATGATAGACAAGGGCACTCCATGCAGTTGAACTAGGTCCCGAATGTACAACTTAGCATAATCTTCTGCTTAATCGGTAGTTTTGACTGGTAGAAACTGAGCTGCTTTAGTCAACCTGTCCATAACAACCCAAATAGAGTCATACTGTCGACGAGTACGAGGCAGCTCCATAATGAAGTCCATTTTGATTTCCTCCCACTTGCAAGTAGGAATGCTATTTTCTTGAAGCACACCTTTTGGTCTTTGATGCTCAACCTTCATTTGTTGACAATTTGGACACTTGGCCACAAACTCCACTATGTCCTTCTTCATTCCATTCCACGAATAAACTTCCCACAGGTCATGGTACATCTTGGTGGCACCTCAATGTATAGAGTATCTGGAACCATGAGCCTTATGCAACATCCACTCCCTCAAGTCATCAACTCCCCGTATACACAAACGACCCTTATATCGTAGTACCCCATCTCCCCCTTGGGAGAAAACCTCCACCTTCTTATTCTAAATGGATTCCTTCAACTTTACTAAAATAGGATCCTTTTTTTTCTAGCTTTGACCTCGGTTACCAAGAAGATTATGATCAATTTTGAACAATGTCACCACCATCTATAGAGTCAACGAGAAAAACTCCTAGCCGTACAAGCCGATGCACATCCTTCACTGACTCTTTCTTTTCCTCGTCTACATAGGTCACACTCTCCATAGAAAGCCTGCTAAGAGCATCTGCCACCACATTAGCCTTGGCCGAATTGTAAAGCACACTCATATCATAATCCTTAAGAAGCTCCAACCACCTTCTCTGATGTAGATTTAGATCCTTTTGGGTAAACATGCATTGTAGGATTTTGTGGTCGATAAACACATCCACATGGACCCCGCACAGATAATATCTCCAAATCTTAAAGGCAAATACTACCGCCACCAATCCAAGGTTGTGAGTTGGATAGTTCATCTCATGGACCTTTAGCTTCATAAAAGTATAGGCTATAACCTTACCGTGCTGCATTAATACACAACCAAGACTGATCCTTGAGGCGTCACAATATATCACAAACCCATCGATACCCTCAGGTAGGGTCAACACTGGTGTTGAGTTGAGTAAAGTCTTCAACTCTTGGAAGCTCTTCTCACAGGCCTCTGACTATTGGAACTTCACTTTCTTTTGGGTCAACTTATTCAATGGTACTGCAATGGATGAAAATCCTTCAACAAACCTTCGGTAGTAACCCACTAAACCCAAGAAACTCCTGATATCTGAAGGACTCACTGGTCTAGGTCAATTCTTCACCGGTTTTATCTTTTGTGAGTCCACCTATACACCCTCACTTGACACCACATGACCTAAAAATGCTACCGAGTTTAACCAAAAATCACATTTGTTGAACTTAGCATACAACTGGAGATCCTTAAGAGTCTGTAACACCACCCTCATATGAGTAGCATGCTCCTCTTCGCTCTGAGAGTGTATGAGAATATCATCTATGAACATAATCACAAACATATCCAAATACGGCTTGAACACCTATTCATCAAATCCATAAAAGTTGTAGGAGTATTCGTTAGTCCTAAAGACATAACTACAAACTTGTAGTGACCATACCGAGTCTTAAAAGTTGTCTTCAGAATGTCACTCTCTTGAACCCTAAGCTGATGATACCCAGGTCTGATGTCTACCTTTGAAAAACACTAAGCACACTGAAGCTGGTCAAACAAGTCATCAATTCTAGGGAGATGATACCCGTTCTTAACAGTGACCTTGTTCAATTTTCGATAGTCAATGCACATTCGAAGGGAACAATCCTTCTTTAGGATGAAGAGAACTGGTGCACCCCACGGGAATTTTCTAGGTTTGATGAACCCTTGTCTAAGAGATCTTTGAACTACTCCTTCAACTCCTTTAGCTCAGCTGGAGCCATGTTGTAACGAGGAATAGATATGGGTTGCTTATAGGGAATAAGGTCAATACCAAAGTTGATCTCTTGATTGGGAGGAATTCCCGATAAATCATCTCGAAATACATTCGCATATTCGCACACTACAGGAACTGACTGGATAGTCGGGGTTTCGAACTTAGCCTTCTAAACCCTAACTAGATGGTACATACAAACCTTAGAAAATCATCTTTCTGGACTTAAGGTAGGAAATGAAGTGACCTACAGGCACAACTTAACTACCTTTCCACTCTAGGATCAACTCACCCAGAAACCGAAACTCTATCGCACGGTTCTACCAATTTACTAAGGCATAACATGCATGTAGCCAATCCATGTCAAAGATATAATCAAAATCTGTCATGGCTAGCTCTACCAAATCTGCTGAAGTGAATTTCTGAAGGATTGTGATAGGGCAATTTCTATATACCCATCGAGCTATAACTGAATCACCGACTGACGTAGAGATTGAGAAGGGTTTTTATAGGATTTCAGGACTGACTCCAAAACTACTAGAAACATAGGGCGTCACAAAAGATAAGGTAGCCCCTGGATCTAACAATCATATACATCAAGGTGGAATACTCGTAACATACCAGTGACTATATCTTGAGAGGTCTCCTGCTCCTAACGAGACGTGTGGGCATAGAATATGTTCTAACACTGACCACCACCTACACTAGTGGAGGCTCCCTGTTGAGCTGAGCGTGCTGGTGGGGCTGCTAAAATAGTGGTTGGGTCTGGCCTCTACCATGGCTCGGTGTAGCTGCTAGGAAATCTCTGAGCATATATTCGGACTTCCTACACCCGAAACAAGCACGCGTACCTTCTATGAACTGACCAGTGTGTCTCTGGCCACACCTATCACAAGCTAGAATACTGGGCTCCACAGATCTGCTCACCTAACCTCGAGAGCCTGATGCTCGTCCCCTCTGGTCGCACCTAGATTTGGATGTTGCACTTGTTGTTGACAACACTGGGTAGGATGATCTCTGGTGGGAATGCTGATGGTGCCCACCACCAGGTCTCTGCTGGGAGAATCCAAAGCTATCAGTCCTAGCCCTCTTGGCCTCTCTCTCCTTCTCACTCACCTGCATTGCCTCCATCTGCTGGGCGTACAGAACTATCCGTGAGATATCAATGTCTTGATGGAGCATCATGGTATGACAATCTTTGACAAAATAATCTACTATCCCATGCATGAAGCGACACACTTGAGCCCTCGGGTTTCCCACCATCTCAGGTACATATTTGGATAAGGGGGTGAACTCTAGAGCATACTCCTGGACCATCATGTTGTTCTGCCTCAAGTTCACGAACTCAGCTATTTTGACTTCCCTTATCTCTCGGGGAAAGAACCAATCAAAAAACGCGGTATAGAACTCATCCCAACCAATAGGGCTTGCTCCAACTTCCCTACCCTCCTTCTACTGTTTGAACTACATATGTCCTACGCCTTTCAACTGATAAGAAGCTAAATCTACGCACTCCTTCTCGGTTACCCCTATGATTTGGGTGATTTTCTGAATCTCATCAATAAGCTCGTGCGGTCCTCGTCCACCTTCGACCCAAGGAACTCTGGAGGTTTCATCTTCAGAAAATCTCTGACTCTCACCATTTCCGTATTCCTATTCTAAGGGACACACACTACCACCTCTTGGTTAACTTGGGCAGTCAAAGCCTGAGCTAGCATCTGAATGGCAGCCCTACACACTGCATGATTCTGCAAACTCGTATAGCATGAGTTAGAAGGATAGAGAGACATTTCTTTGCACAACATAATCAAGAAAGAAAAGAACATTTCCTAAAATGTTTCATAGCCTCTTCATCATAAGTGTGGTGCGCTTCACGCCCATGAAAAACACTCTACTTAACGCGGCTTTCAGACACCCTAGGACACTTCAAAACCTAATGCTATGATGCCAAGTTTGTCACGACCCGAACATAGGTCCGGATCAAGATACGGGACAAAGAATCTCAAGAGGCTCCAAAATGACCCATGACATGAACATGACATCTAAAATCAATATAATAATGTGGAAGTCTGACATATTTAGAATAGCGATAGTTAGAAAATATGATAACATCAAATATCTGAATACATAACAACAGTCTTAAACTAAAAATATACTATGTCTGATAAGCCTCTACATACTGACGAGTTGATGGGAAAAGACCCCAACTGACTCACTAAAACTAAAACTGAAGATACTAAATACAATTGATGAAAGGGTCCTCAAAGGATGAGGACTCACCAACTCTAGATGGGAGGTGCTACTCTGAGGATCTGGCTAACGGCAGGGCTGAACCTAAATGTCGGAGCCTGTATTTTGAAATGATACAGCATAAAGTATATGGTCAATACATGGAATATAACCGAGTAAACAAGCTAATTCAAACGTTAAGTAAGTAAAATCAGAGATCATACATATCATAAAACATTTCATCATAAGAGTTTGAGAGTAGGTTTTGCATGCTATTATCTGAAAACATGATTTAAACAGAGTTGAATATCATAACTTAATCGAATGACCCAAAGTTGGAACTGATAATCATAAGTAAAACTGAAAATTGGGTCAAACCTGCTGAAATCATAATATCATGACTGATGAACATGCATAAATAAACATGATAATCATAAGTAGTTCCAACTATTAAACTCAACTGGGCAGAGCCATCCAAAGCCTTGCCAGGGCTAAGGATGCTACCATGATATCGATATCAAGCTGAAGGCCCTTTGGGGGAAGGGGAAGCTCACAAGGGAGTTCCCAAATAATCTGAACATACCTATGTTAGCACGTAGCTCTGAGGCACAGGGTTGACTAACCCTTAACCTACTCGGTTCTGGAAACTACTCTCAAAGATGCATATAGTCTCCATCATTTTTCAATAAAGTCGAACCATCATCTAGTGAAGAAGCTGAATCATAACATGATATATAATCTGAAAATATAACATGAGGAGCCTTGGCTAAAATCATACCACAAGTTGTAAAGAGTGGGAGTCTAGACTCCAAAATCCATGGGTAAGCTAATAACATGAAATCGAGATAAATCATGAAACATACTTGAGAATTTGGGCTTTCCCAAACTTAAACATACTTGAAATAGACTTTTATAGCATAAAACATGAATATAGACATGGGTAATTCAAAATTATACTTGTGTCATAAACATCTTATCGTACTTAGAAATATAGATCATAATACCATCTTTTCATGGACTCGTAATTGGACATCATAATTTGTAAAACTTTGAAAATATTTTTTGTAATTAAAAACATTATAAAACATGCCCAAGAATCATAATTCAACAATAGAAACATCAATAGAATTTTCCCATGATAGATACTTAGAGAATTCACAAGTTGGCTTAAAACCCCATAGATTATCAACTAGGAATTTCCATGAATTTGAGAAGGAATAGGGCATGGGAGTTGATGGATACACCCATTCATAACCCTACATACCTAGGTACTTCTGATTTCTCAACTTTCTTGAACGCCCAAAGGAAATTGAAGAAGACTTAATGAATTTCTAAGCTTAATCACCCTTAGGAACTTCTAGGCTTGCATGCATGGAGTGGGATAGGTTAAGAATGAGTTAAACCCTGTTAAAACAAACCTATCTAGGCTTAAAATGATGTAGTTTAGGTCTTATGAACTTAGAAATTACGAAAAAGCCCTTAATAAATTTACAAGAAAAAAATACACTGCAAGTCCCAGCTTGGGACTGGATGACACTTTGTCTGAGGGATGCCTCATGGTGATGATTCATTGGGTTCACTGCCTAAAATTTCCATCTTCAAGCCGGCTCCTGACCACGGCTGACTCCATGACTCGTTAGACTGACCATGAGTCGTGACTTGTCTCGTGTTCAACCCTAAATTTAAAAAACCAGCCAACTCTCCCTTCACTCTATGAGTCACCTAAAGACTCGTGGTGCACCTCATGGGTTACTGCATGAATCAACCTGTGACCTGGTGTAGAAATTTTTGTTTTCTCCATTTTAACCCTCGTGTTTGATCTTAGGGCTTTTGAGGTATTACACTATCCTTCTAGATTCAAGAAATTATAGAATTAGGTAATTACTAACATTTCTCTTTGTTAAGAAATGTTTAAGATTGAAGAGAATACAACACAAGATTTAGTATTGGTTTAGAATCACTTTTTGCAAACCCTGTCTTGTTAATTTACCATGATTTCTACAATTCTAGTTGTGGAGGTTTTAGCCTCTCATGATTGTAAGAAAACAATTAGCATTCATAGACAAAAGCATAATTTAGAACTTACAATAATGATTGAAAAGTAAATCCACTTGATTATTGCAAAAGACCAATGAACAACAACTCAAGTTGTAATACCTCAGAAGTGCCTAAGTCTAGACTCGGGGATTTGAAATGAGAAGAAGTAGAAAATCTGAGATTGGACTTAGAACGACTCATGGTATGAGTCGTTGAAAGGTGTAATGGCCCATGGGAAATACCCGTGGTCATATTTTGCAGAAGGAGACTCAGTGATAACGGGGCTAGGGACGACCCAATGGGTGATGTAATGGGTCATGGGTTAGGTCATTGTCTGTCTCTGTGATACCAGGGTTGGATGTTATGAGTTGTGGTACAACTAGTTTTAAGGAACCACGAGTCATGGTAAGTGATCGTGAGAAGGTACAGTGAAAATTTATGGAGGTAATGGAAGGGACCAATGACCCATGGGTTGGAGGTACGAGTTGTTGGTTGACTCGTGGTGGAAGTCGCAGATATTGTAAGTGTGGAATCAATTGTGATGAAAAGAAGACACAAAGGGTCATTGTCTCGAGTAATGACTTGTTTTGTCGAGTCATCATATGCAGGACTTGAGAATTTAAGAAATGCTGGAAGAAGGGAAATTGTGTCAGTCATAGGCAAGGTTTATGGGAAATTGAAGAAAAGCTTGGCAGTGTACCCTACGGTTGGTCACCACGAGTCGTGGTCAGACACCCCGATTCGTAGTATGAGTCATGGCTAGTCGGTTGTTGATGATTTGAGAATTTTGGCAGTGAAGGTGATGAGTCGTGACCACGAGTCATGGTAATCAGTAACAAATAGTAGGATCCCCCGTGGAGACCCCTAGATGAATTATTGGGCAGTGCACTCATCGACTAATTCCACGAGTCGTGGTCTTAGTAAACGACTCGTCAAGTCCCTCGTTGGGACTAGTAGTCAGTTTTTAACTGCAAATTTATTAAGGGTGTTATTGTCATTCCTAAGCTGTAGAGTCCTATACTATATCGTTTTAGGCTATTTTCAGGGTGTATTAAGATAGGTTAAGTCATTATAGCCTATTCAAAGCTCATGCATGCAAAGTTCAAGAGTGTAAAGGGTGATCAAGTATAAAACCCCAAGGTTCTTCATCAATTGTTCTTTCATTCCTATTGGGCATGTAAGGGAGTGGTAGAATCCAAGTCAATCAGGTATGTAGGGTTATGAGTGGGTGAATTCATTCACATCCATGCCCAATCTCTCCTAATTTATAAAATTCTATTCGAAAATCTTATGGGGTTTTTGTCACGCCCCACCTTGGGAGGCATGACTGGCACCTGGTGCCCTACTAGGACCTGAACTGCTGAGTTTTCTGAGCCCAAGCACCTCTTGTGCAGGGATTACTCTATTCTAGAATCAAGAAAACAACGGGTTATATAGCGGCTGTAAATACAACCCCCGGCCTATAAGGCCTATAGCCACTTGTGAAAAATATACAGCTAACCAGAGACAAACAATCATAGGGGGTCCTATACGAGCCGACAAGGCCACCATGACATCTAGTTATAAATGAAAAGTAAGATCAGATGCTAAACTGAGCTATGACCAACAAGGCCACCAATCAACAGCTAAACAAGGCCCCACACGACCAACTTACATAATCTAAAATACATATGGGCCCCACACGGCCGATATCATCTAACCACAGGGAAGTAACACAATCTGCAAGCCTCTAGTAGTAATAAGATGGTCGGGACAAGGCCCCGACCTGCCCGTACTGTACAAACAAAAGAAATAAACCTCTATCACACAAGCTCCGGAAGAAGGGAGTTGATGGCTCTATACAGCTGAGTGGAACTACAAAGGACCTGCTCCTCGTCTATCTATACCTGCAGGCAAGTAATGCAGCGCCCCAGAAGGGCGTCAGTACAATATATATCAAATATGTAAGGCAATTGATAAGCTGAGTAGGACTAGAAGTAAATAAAAGGAAGAGACAAAATATTAACTTGTACGTCTGCTGATTCATAATTTGCATCTAACTGACACTACATGTACATAAGCCCATGAAATGTAGCTGTGTTTGAGTCTGAGTCCGGAGGACTCCTGATATCTACACCCTGGAGGTAAACGCTCGGCGGGGGTGTGTATAAGGCCAACCACGACAATATGAGGATCTGGATCCCCATCTTCATCCCTTGCAGATGGCATGCCGCTCCGTAGAGTGACGTATCCTCGCCCCTGGCGTGCGAGCGACACAGCTATTAACCCTGGGGCGGTCATGGAAGGCTCCTAACTGAGGGAAACCCCAACCCAGGTGCTATACTAACACATCAATCTATCTGTATAAAGAGAGCATATTTGGCTTTCTGGGCCTCATGCTAGTGCTACTCGCTTCTGGGATAATCTGTATGGCTCTCTGCAGGCATGCCATGTGCCCGTATTTGATCAGAGGATCCTGATAGTGATCATGATCTCTAATAATCTGAGATGAATAGAGCGAGGTCCGAAATGGCCTAAAAATACTCTGAATATCCTACTCGGACATCTATAACTCATGAATATCTATGGGGTTGCAGATAACTAACTGCTTTATTCTTCTAATTAAACAACTATAGGGCTGGGCTCGATTGAACTTGCTTCTACGCGATCGGCATGCTGGTCCTTCATAGGGAGCTTACCGATCTCCTTAACTTGTGGTTAACGCTGTACTAGTAGAGTACTACTGACTTCTTTAGCGTTGTCTGAATCCACTCGGATCAATATTACTGTTCTGGGCAATTCTCAACCTTATAGGCAATTCTATATAGACTAGCCCTCTCCTGGAACTCTGTACCTGAATATATTACAAGAACCGGCTAGAGTGCTAGCCCGTCACCGACTACCTATGTGGACCCCCTCCTTGGGGTACCCACAGGTTTATCTGACTCGGAAGACTGGGCTGGCCTGCTGGGCATCCTTCGTGATAACTGTTAAGTCGACAAGGACTGACAATCACTAATAAGGCTAAAGGGATGGCGGACGTTCACTCAATACACTTGACAACCCTGATGTCACTAACTCTAGAATATGCCTATTCTGTCTCTATTTCTGGTTCTGAAACGTGCGATAACGTCAATGATTTCACTCTAGGGATGGTTTCCTACCAATACAGGCGCCAACTGGTCGTTAGACCGCCTAACTACGCCCATACTGTTTAACAAACTGATTCAGGACAATAACTCTTATGAGCTTCTGAAGTGTAAGTCTAGCAACAAACCTATAAGTATACCTTTAACATAAACTGCGAACTAAAAGAGTTTCTGAACGCGAATCACATTTAACAAGCTTCCTTTTAGTGAGGGGTCATGCAGTATGATCTGTATATATTTTCTAGTAGCGAACCGGAATTTATGTAATTGTAATCCCTATTAGCAGTTACTTGCAACATATATGATATTTAT
>JACEIK010000871.1:190581-204781 GCA_018107945.1 Datura stramonium
ATTCATATTAATTACTCTCCACTCCCTTGCAAACACGACCATCTCTTATATTGGATAACTCGGTTCCTGCTATTTCACCTTTTCTGGCCTGTCACTGGGGCTCTGCTTCTATAATTTAATAATATCTCCTTCCCTCTCATACCATTTCACTGCATTTTCTTTAAATTCTGGGAGCAACGAACACATGCACCTTAGCTATAGTCTGCTATTTGAAATTTCGCTACACTTGGAACGTGAGGTCAACATACGAACCTTGTGACCTTGCTTGTTGTTATATTGAAGTCCTGTAACTGTCTGTTGGGCCTTTTTTCCAAGTTGCACTAGACTAGAGTCTCCGTGTCGGCACTCTTTTACCTTCCCCTTAGGCGGGCGTACCGCAACATTCTAGGCTACAACCTTACTGTCTCTTAGTTGTTAGCCTGAGGATTAGTCCTTAATATGTGATGTTCTACCAACCTGGAGGTGATTCTAATTTCCCCCAAAGACTGGTATTCGTGCTTTTCCCCTTACCTTCCTTCAGGAGCTCTGGGGTTCATGGTACTTGCCCTACACTGTCAATAAAGTTACAGGCCAGGTTTCGCCTATACTTCTTCTGGCCTTAGGTTATACCCATTTTAATCATATGACCTCCCTGTGTTTAGATATCACAAACTAAGATCATAACCATTATCTTGCAGGCATATCCTACCGTCATTAGCATGCTACGGCAGATTCAGCCTTTTTCTGACTTGAACTTTACTATGACTGGGAATTTATCACTGATGGATTCTTACACACACTTCGAGTAATCTGGTAGTCTTACCCGCTCTTATAACATATTACTGTGGGTTTGGGCTATTTATATAAATATTGGGGGTCCCCAGTATTTCCTAATACTTTCTGGAGTCAACAAATCCAACCTTCACTTACTATTTACTCCGGCCAACATCGCCTCAATTCTTACGCCCTTTGCTATACTAGAAACAAAAATATGAGGTAGGAATAGCCTTTTCTTACCATAGTGAAATGGGAATATGGAACTGTACAACATTCGAAAGGATGGAGGTGGGAATCCTGCATTTCCCTCTCTTTCTCACATCCATCAGGTAATCTAATATTAATTGTCATCTTGACCAGATCTTGTATATCTAACAGATAAGTTGACTCGTATATATGCTATACTCTCGAATTTCTACTCTGAGATTATAAAAATGAACTGGAGACGGTGCTGGTAGATGTATCACAATGCGAGGTTCCTGGTACCTCGGGAGAGTATTTGGGAGATCAAGGACGTCCGCTCCCGTCCTTAGGCTTACTATCTCCAAACTATGGCATCTTAATGATACCTACTCCTGCGGTTGTAGTTAGCTTGCAACTAACTGGTGTCCGTCTTATATTAAATAGTACCCTAGACAGANATAACAAGGAAAACTTAGGGACTTAACCTTATACAACTTTGCTCTATAGCACGATCTGAGAAGAAGAAAGAGTAACCATCCTATCATGCCTTGCAGCCTCTTTCCTATAGTATGTGGTGCACAACACATCCATAGACAAGACTCTACTTAGCATGTCTTGCAGACTCCCTGGGATAAGACCTGCTCTGATACCAAGTTCGTCACGCCCCACCTTGGGAGGCATGACTGGCACCGGGTGCCCTACTAGGACCTGAACTGCTGAACTGTCTGAGCCCAAGCACCTCTGGTGCAGGGCTGACTCTAACTCTAGAATCAAGAAAACAATGGGCTATATAGCGGCTATAAATACAACCCCCAGCCGACAAGGCCTATAGCCACCTGTGAAAAATATACATCTAACCAAAGCAAAAAAATCACAGGGGGTCCTATGCGGGCCGACAAGGACACCATGACATCTAGTTATAACTGAAAAGTAAAATCATATGCTAAACTAAGCTATAACCGACAAGGCCACCAATCAACAGCTAAACAAGGCCCCACACGTCCAACATACATAATCTAAAACACATATGGGCCCCACACGACCGATATCATCTAACCACAGGGAAGAAACACAATTTTCAAGCCTCTAGGAGTAATAAGATGGTCGGGACAGGGCCCCGACCTACCCATACTGTACAAACAAAAGAAATAAACCGCTATCACACAAGCTCCAGAAGAAGGGAGCTGAATGTCCTACTTCGACATCTATAACTCATGAATAACTATGGGGTTACGGATAACTAACTTCTTTAACTTCTAATTAAACAACTATAGGTCTAGGCTCGATCGAACTTGCTTCTACGCGATCGGCATCCTGGTCCTTCATCGGGAGCTTACCGATCTCCTTAACTTGTGGTTAACGCTGTACTAGCAGAGTACTACTGACTTCTTAAGCCTTGTCTGAATCCACTCGGATCTATATTACTGTTCTGGGCAATTCTCAACCTTATAGGAAATTCTATATAGACTGGCCCTCTCCTAGAACTGTGTACCTGAATATATTACAAGAACCGGCTAGAGTGTTGGCCCGTCACCGACTATTGATGTGGACCCCTTCTTGGTGTACCCACAGGTTTATCTGACTCAGACGACTGGGTTGGCCTGCTAGGCATCCTACGTGATAACTTTTAAGTCGACTAGGACTAACAATCAGTAATAAGGCTAAAGGGATGGCGGACGAACACTCAATACACTGGACAACTCTAGTGTCGCTAACTCTAGAATATTCCTATTCTGTCTCTATTTCTTGTTCTGAAACATGTGATAACGTCAATGACCTCTAGGAATTCTTTCCTGCCAATACAGGCGCCAAGTGGTAGTTAGACCGCCTAACTGCGCCCATATTGTTTAACCAACTTATTTAGGACAATAACTCTTACGAGCTTCTGAAGTCTAAGCCTGGCAACAAACATATAAGTCTACCTTTAAAATAAACTGCGAACTAAAAGAGTTTCTGAATGTGAATCACATTTAACCTGCTTCCTTTTAGCAAGGGCTCCTGCAGTATGATCTATATATGTTTTCTAGCAGCTAACCAGAATATATGTAACTGTAATCCCTATTAGAAGTTACTTGCAACATATCTGATATTTATATATGTATATCAATAACAACTAGTTACAACATATAGAATTACAATCTAATGGTAGCAATCGCCTGCAGCATCTGAGACCGTTATTTCTATTTGAGAACATAAGTCGTAACACTGTACGACAAGGATACTTGCCGAGAGTTAAGCCTTACATACCTCGTTCACCAATTTTTTGGCTAACTGATGAGTATCAGCTCATATTCAACTGCCCTTCTCAACTGTAATCATATTAATAGAAGAATAGGGCCAATTTCGTTACTAAATTCGAAGAACACAATAACTTTATATGTATATACTGACTATACTTCAACTTATCGAAAGACGATCAAAAACTCATAATTTCTTTGGAATCTAGAAGGGAGAAATACTTACTTTAAAGCCTGGGATTGTATTGACACTAGTTTGGAGCAATTCAAACTACTTTGGCTCGACGGGACGACAATTGCCGGGCGAATTTCACGAAACTAACTCCGTAGAAATGCTCCCTGCAGCCTTATACTTCGATACCCGAAGTTAATTTGGATTTGGACAGCGTTTAGCAGCGTAATTGGATGAAAATTAATTGTTCTCCCTCGTCCTCACCTCTTCTCATCGTGGTTTACTTGAGAAATAACATGAAATCTAAGGGTGAGGCCTATACATACTTGGAGCAACATACAAAGCAATGTGGCACGCTGGCCAACACGCTGATTCTGCTCTGTGCCACGTTGGCTAATGCGGAGGAGAAGCTCCATGCTACTTTTCCCCTCTGGGTAGCTTGGTTCGGCCTCCTCTCGCAAAATCCCGACTTGGAACTCATTCGGCCTTTCCCCGGGCCCTTTCCTCGTAGGTATAGAACTCTAAAACTCTCAACAAACATACGAATAGGCCGACTAAATGCTAGAAACTTACGGGGTGTAACTGTTTTATCCCAAATTCTTATGAAATCCTAATGCTTTATCTATGGGTTAATATCTCTCATGTACCACATCAGATTTTATGAATCATGGGCAGATTTTACAGCTAATTTGATTATGAATTTATTGTTTTAAATTTCTATAAAATTATGCCCAATCATGCATGTTCTATGATAAATCGAGTTATGATTTTATATTGATTTTGATGTTCTTTAACCCATCATGATTTATGATATATGATATGGGATTTACTGAAATGCTCATCGTGAATTTATGATTACTAAATATATACATGTTTTACAAGTATGCATAGACTTTATGATTGATTGATTTATGACATTGGCCAATTCATGGGCCTTTGATTCATGGCTAAACATGTATTTAAATGGGGATTAGTGATTTTAATGTTTATTTGTCCACGAATCCCATGAATGATATTTATGATTTACATACGAGCCTAATGTGCATATTTTTGGTAGAAGTGTCTAGTACTGAGTACGCCGACGTTCGAAGGACTACATCGGTGTCTCATAACTATGTGCCATTGTAGGTTCATATTGATACATTACAATGTTAATGGATCCCCTCTTTCGTGATATCACATACTGCACGTCCCTTGCTTGGCAACCCTGGGACGACTCTGCCCACTTGAGTGAGATAGTTGGGACATTCTATAAGTGTCTACCATGATGGTGTTAGTTATGATGAGTCCTCCCATTGTTCCTCATGATTTATTCTTGGTTATTTTCATATTATTTTGGCTCAAGTCACCTTTAATGAAGTTTTTCTCCTATTATTATGATTATGACTGATCTACAACTGTTTTTCAAACGTTGGGCCTTAGTTACATTATGATATTTATGTTATGAGCATGCTATCCTACTCGTATGACCTTTTATGTATTTTAATGTGCGTTTTACTTACCTTGTATACTCGGTACATTCCACGCACTGACCACATACTTTATGTTGTTTCATCTTATGATACAAGCTCTGACCTTCGAACTCAGCACCGTCATTAGCTCGTTTCCCGGAGTTAGCATCCGGTTCAATGGTGAATCGTCATCTCCTGAGGACCAGTTGATATTAGTTATCCTTTATGTTCAGTTTTCCAGACTTGTTGGGTTAGTTGGAGGTGTTGTCCTATCAACCCATCAGATATGTTAGAGTCTTTTAGACTATATGTAGTACTCAGCTTTCATGTATGAAGTGCCTTTTATTTTCTATGTTATGTAATGATTATGCTTCCAATATGTTAGTATGATGAGTATTCTTCCTTATCCAATTGAGTTAGATTTATGTTCATGCCATAGGTCGACTGGGAGTCTCCCGGGGTTCCTTGTCCCATGTCGCCATCTGGGCCTTCATCAGGGTCATGAAAAACTTGGTATCAAAGAAATAGGTTTGAAGTGTCCTAGGGTGTCTGAATGTCATGTTGGGTAGAGTCATTTTCATGGGTATGAAGCGCGCCACACTTATGAAAAAGAGGCTACGAGATGTTTAGGAAATGTTCCCTTTTTTCATAATCTATGTCATGCGATGAAATGTCTCCCTATCCTTCTAACTCGTGCTATTTGCGATTGAAAAATTATGGCTCCCCGCAGAGTTAACGGTAGAAGGATCGGGAATGGAAATGGCCACGAGGATGGAAATGGAAACGGGCACCAACAAGCCCCACCAGTCCAGGAGCACCATGCACCAGAGCCGGTTGCCTATGTTGAATTTTGGGCAGCCATTCAGATGTTAGCACAGGCCTTGACTCCTCATGTCAACCAGCAGGCAGTGGCGCATGTCCCGCAAAATGAAAATGCAGCGGCAACACGGGTAATAGATTTCTTAAGGATAAAGCCTCCTGACTTCTTTGGATCGAAGGTGGAGGAGGATCCACATGAGTTTATCAATGAGATTCTGAAGATCAGCCAGATAATGGGGGTGACTGGGCAGGAGTGTGTTGATTTTTCCTCATACCAGTTGAAGGGGGTCACGCACATCTGGTTTAAGTAATGGAAAGATAGTAGGGTCGTGGGAGCAGGTCCTATTGGTTGGGAGGAGTTTCACATAGCTTTTCTGGATCGGTTCTTCCCTAGGGAATTGAGAGATATTAAAGTACAAGAGTTCGTGAATCTGAAGCAAGGGAAGATGACAGTTCAGGAGTACGCTTTGAAGTTTACCCGTTTGTCTAGGTACACCCCAGAGTTAGTGGTCAACCAGAGGGCTCGAGTGAGTAGGTTCGTACATGGAGTGGCGGACAATTTGGAAAAGTATTGTAGGATTTCCATGCTTCATTGGGATATTAACTTTCCCCGAATAGTGTTCCACGAGCAACAGATAGAGGCGGTGCATCTGAGAGAGAGAGAGGCCAAGAGGGCTCGGACAAGACATCTATGGGTTCACTCAGCAGAGATCCGGCGGTGGTCAACACCCTTAGATTCATCAAAGGTCATTAGTTCCAGCACGATCATCAGCTAGTGTTCTATCTAGACCCAAGGGTGATCAGTGGAGTAGGGCCTCAAGTTCGAGGGACCAGAGGGGCATGCAGGCAGAGCAGACACTTTTGGCCTGCGGGAAGTGTGGCAAGAGTCATGCCAGGGAGTGCTTGCTCTGCTCAGATATATGTTATGGGTGCGGTAGATCCAACCACATGCGCCGAGAGTGTCCATTGTCTAGATAGGGTGATGATAGAGGTCGCGCTCAAACTACCAAGTCAGTAGTAGCTCCAGCACACTCAGCTCCGCAGGGGGTGTCCGTTAATTGGGGTGGTGGCCAACGCCAAATAGATTCTATGCGTTTGCCTCGCGTCAGGAATAGGAAACTTCACTCGATGTGGTTCTCCATATGTTACGAGTGTTTCACCTTGATGCTTATTCTTTATTAGATCTAGGAGCTACCTAGTCTTTTGTTACACCTGATATTTCTAGTAGCTTTGGAGTCAATACCAAAATTCTGTCAAAACCATTCTTAGTCTCTACTCCTGTTAGTAATTCAGTTGTAGCGAAGCAGGTGTATAGAAGTTGCCCTATCACAGTATTGCAGAAAGTCACCTCCGCGGACCTAGTAGAGACAGCCATGACTGACTTTGATATTATACTCTGCATGGATTGGTTGTATGCATGTTATTCTTCTATTAATTGTAGAACCCGTGCGGTGGAGTTCCGCTTTCCGAGTGAGTCAGTTTTAGAGTGGAAGGGTAGTTCAACCATGCCTGTAGGTCATTTTATTTCTTATCTTAAGTCTAGGAAGATGATTTCTAAGGGTTGCATATACCATCTTGTTAGGGTCAAGGATGTTGAGTCTAAGATCCCGACTATCCAGTCAGTCCCGGTAGTAAGTAAGTTCCTAGAGGTATTTCCAGATGATTTTCTAGTAGTCCCTCCCAAGCGGGAGATTGATTTTGGTATTGACCTTCTTCCCGACATGTAGTCTATATTAATCCCTCCTTACAGAATGACTCTAGCTGAGCTAAAGTAGTTGAAAGATTAGTTGAAGGACCTTCTAGACAAGGGTTTCATCTGACCTAGCAAATCTCCATGGGGTACACTAGTTCTCTTTGTCCGCATGAAAGATTGCTCTCTTCGTATGTGTATTGATTATTGGCAATTGAACAAGGTCACCATCAAGAACAGGTATCCTCTACCCAAAATTGATGATTTGTTTGACCAGCTTCATGGTGCCAAGTGCTTTTTAAAGATAGATCTCATATTCTAGTACTATCAGCTCAGAGTTCAGGAGGGCGACATCCCGAAGACAGCCTTCAAGATGAGGTATGGGCATTATGAGTTTGTAGTTATGTCTTTTGGACTAAAGAATGCTTCTGCAGATTTTATGGACCTAATGAATAGGGTGTTCAAGACATATCTAGATATGTTCTTCATTGTGTTCATAGATAACATTCTCATATACTCTCGGAGTAAGGAGGAGCATGCCACTCATTTAAGGGTGGTGCTACAGACTCTCAAGGATCGCCAATTATATGTTTAATTTAGTAAGTGCGAGTTTTGGTTGGACTCAGTGGCATTTTTAGGCCATGTGGTGTCAAGTAAGGGAATAAAGGTGGACTCTAAGAAAATAGAAGTAGAGAAGAATTGACCAAGACCGGTGAATCCTTCAGATATCTGAAGCTTTTTGGGCTTAGCTAGATACTATAGAAGGTTTGTTGAGGATTCTTCATCCATTCCAGCACCATTAACTAATTGACCCAAAAGAAAGTGAAGATCCAATGGTCGGAAGCTTGTGAGAGAAGCTTTCAGGAGTTGAAGAATCGACTTACCTCAGCACTGGTGTTAACCCTACTCGAGGGTACTGATGGGTTTGTGGTTTATTGTGATGCTTCGAGAATCGAACTTGGTTGCGTATTGATGCATCACGATAAGGTTATAGCATATGCTTCTAGACAGCTGAAAGTTCATGAGAAGAATTACCTAACCTACCATCCTAAGTTAGCGGCAATGGTATTTGCCTTAAAGATATGGATACATTATAGGTACGGGGTCCATGTAGATGTGTTTACGGACAATAAGAGTCTACAATATGTGTTTACCCAGAAGGATCTCAATCTACGGTAAATTAGGTGGTTGGAGGTACTTAAGGGTTACGACATCAGTGTCCTTTACCATTCAGGCAAGGCTAATATAGTATAAAATGCACTTAGTATACTTTCTATAGAGAGTGTGTCCCATGTGCATGAGGGGAGAAAGGAGTTGGTGAAGGATGTGCATCGACTTGCAAGGTTGGGAGTTCGATTGGTTGACTCGACCAATGGCGGTGTTATTATTCATAATGGAACAGAATCGTCCTTGGTGACTGATGTAAAAGATAGAAAAAATAAGGATCCTATTTTGGTAAGGTTAAAGGAAGTTGTTCGAAATCAAAAGGTAGAGGTCTTCTCCAAAGGGGGAGATGGTGTGCTCTGGTACCAGGGTCACTTGTGTGTCTCGGACGTTGATGATTTGAGGAATCTGATGTTGCATGAGGCTTATGGTTCCAAGTATTCAATTAATCCAGGTGCGACCAAGATGTATCGTGGCCTATGAGAAGTCTATTGGTGGAATGACATGAAGAAGGACATAGCAGAATCTGTGGCTAAGTGTCCCAACTGTTATTAGGTGAAGGTTGAGCACCAAAGGCCTAGATATATGCTTCAAGATATTATCATTCCTACTTGAAAGTGGGAATAGATCAATATGGACTTCATAATAGGTTTTCCTCGCACTCGTCGGCAATATGACTCCATTTAGGTTGTTGTAGATAGGTTGACCAAAACCGCTCATTTCCTACCGGTCAAAACTACCGATATAGCGTAGGATTATGCTAAGTTGTGGGAGTTGGTTCGATTGCATGGAGTTCCCTTGTGTATCATATCGGACAGAGGTACTCAATTTACCTCTCAGTTTTGGAGGTCATTTCAAAAGGGACTGGGTACTTAGGTTAAGCTTAGCACAGCATTTCACCCGCAAATGGATGGACAAGAAGAACGGAAAATTCATCTCTTGAGGACATGTTGAGATCATACGTGATAGATTTCAAGGGTAGTTGGGATGATCATTTGCCTTTTATCGAGTTTGCATACAATAATAGCTACCATCTAGCATTCAGATGGGTCCGTTTGAGGCTCTTTATGGGTGGAGATGTGGATCGCCTATTGGTTGGTTTGAAGTCGATCAAGCTATGATGATAGGACCAGATTCATTCCATGAGGCTATGGAGAAGGTTTAGCTCATATGGGACAGGTTGAAAATAGCTCAAAGTCGTTAAAGTTCTATGCCGATGTGAGAAGGAGAGAACTTGAGTTTGAAGTGGATGATTGGGTGTTTCTGAAGGTGTCTCCCATGAAGGGAGTGATGAGGTTTGTAAAGAAACAAAAACTCATCCCTCGTTATGTTGGCCCCTATCGGATTGTGAAACGGGTTGGCAAGGTGGCATACGAATTGGAGTTGCCCTCAGAATTAGCTTCCATTCATCCTTTTTTTCATGTGTCACTCTTGAAAAAGTGTTTAGATGATACAACTTTGGTGGTTCCGGTAGAGAGTGTGGGTGTGAGAGACAGCCTTAGCTATGAGGAGATTCCGGTGGAGATATTGGATAGCCAGGTTCAGAGACTAAGGAACAAGGAGTTAGCTCCAGTCAAGGTATTATGGAGGAATCAGCATGTTGAGGGAGTTACGTGGGAAGCTGAAGCGGATATGATGGCAAGACATCCATACCTATTCCCTTTGGATTCAGTTCAAGCTTGAGGTATCAGTTTTTCCCTAGTACCCTATTTAGTTTTCATTTTTAATTCATGTGCCCATGTTTCTTTTATGTCAATGTATGTATGCATGGTTTGTGAATTCAATTCAGCCATGTAGTTCAGTTCAGAGGTAGTCATTCTATCAGTTTTCAGCTTAAATGATCAGTATTTGAATAAGATGATTGCATTTCTATGCTTTTCTGTATGGTTTTCAACATTCAAGGATGAATGTTCCCAAGTGAGAGATATCAGTTATACCCCAAAAGCCTAGAGATTAGACCAGGGAGTTGAAATGGAGAAAACTGAAAATCTGGCACCGGGTCACAGAACGAGAAAATCTGGCACCAGGTCACAAAACGAGTCGTTCTGTGACTCGTGAGGTAGACCACGAGTCATGAAGAGACTCGTGGTGAGGTACAAGTGTTGAGTTGAAATTTTAGGTTTTGAAGTCCCCACGGACCTGACCAAGAGTCGTGGTTAGTCCCCACGAATCGTTGAGTCAGTCGTGGGCAAGGGCTAAGGGAAGTTGAAGAAAAGCTTGACAGTGTACCCTACAGTTGGTCACCAAGAGTTGTGGTCAGACACCACGATTCATGGGATGAGTCGTGGCCATTCGGTTGCTGATGATTTGGGAATTTGGGCAGGGAAGGTGATGAGTGGTGATCACGAGTCATGGTCACCAGTAACGACTCGTAGGGTCCCTGTGGTGAGCCCCAGATGAATTATTGGGCAGTGCACTGGACGACTGATGCCACGAGTCATTGTCTTGGGAAACGACTCGTCGAGTCCCTCATTGGGACCGGCAATTAATTTTTAACTGGGAATTTATTAAGGGCATTATCGTCAGTCCTAAGCCATAGGGTCCTATACTACATCGTTTTAAGCTGTTTTCAGTGTATATTAAGATAGATTAAGTCATTCTAGCTTATTCAAAACTCATGCATGCAAAGTTCTAGATTGTAGAAGGTGATCAAGAATAAAACCTAAAGGTGCTTCATCAATTGTTCTTGAATTCCTCTTGGGAAAGTAAGGGAGTGATAGAATCCAAGTCTCTCAGATATGTAGGGTTACGAGTGGGTGAATTTTTTCACACCCATGCCCAATCTCTCCTAATTCATGAAATTCTATTTGAAAATCTTATGGGGTTTTATCCCAAATTCTTATGAAATCCTAATGCTTTATCTATGGGTTAATATCTCTCATGTATCACATCATATTTTACGAATCATGGACAGATTTCACAACTAATTCGATTATGAATTTATTGTTTTAAATTTCTATAAAATTATGCCCAATCATGCATGTTATATGATAAATCGAGTTATGATTCTACCTTGATTTTGATGTTCTTTAACCCATCATGATTTATGATTTATGATATGTATTTACCCAAATGCCCATCATGAATTTACGATTACTAAGTATATACATGTTTCACAAGTATGCATGGACTTTATGATTGATCGATTCATGAAGTTGGCCGATTCATGGGCCCTTGATTCATGGATAAACATGCATTTAACTTTGCATCAATGATGTTAATGTTTATTTGTCCATGAATCTCATGAATGATGTTTGTGATTTACATACGAGCCTAATGTGCATGCTTTTAGGAATAGTGTCTAGCACCGAATAGCCCGACATTCAAAAGACTACGCCGGTGTCTTATAAATACGTGACACCGTAGGTTCATATTAATACATTACAACATTAATGGATCCCCTCTTTCATGATATCACATACTGCACGTCCCTTTCCTGGCAAGCCTGGGACGACTTTGCCCACTTGAGTGAGATAGTTGGGGCATCATGTAAGGCTCTACAATGATGGTGTCGGTTATGATGAGTCCTCCCATTGTTCCTCATAATTTATGCATGGTTATATTCATATTATTTTGTCTCAAGTCAAGTTTAATGAAATTTTTCTCCTATTATTATGATTATGACCAATTTACGAATGTTTTGCAAACCTTGAGCCTTATGTTACATTATGATATTTATATTCTGAGCATGTTGTCCTACTCTTATGAACTTTTATGTATTTTAAATGTTTGTTTTCCTTACCTTGTATACTCAATACATTCACATACTGACAGCATACTTTATGTTGTGTTGTCTTATGATACAAGCTCCGACCTTCACACCTAGCATCGTTATTAGCTCGTTTCCCTGAGTTAGCATCTAGTTCTATAGTTAGTCCGCATCTCCATAGGACCAGTTGATATTAGTTATCCTTTATGATTAGTTTCCGAGACTTGTTGGGTTAGTTGGGGGCGTTGTCCCATCAACCCATCAGATATGTTAGAGGCTTTCAGACTATATGTAATATTCAGATGTCATGTATGAAGTGCGTTTCGTTTTCTATGTTATTTCATGATTATTCTTCCTCTATGTTAGTATGATGAGTATTCCACTTTATTCGATTGATTTATATGTATTTTCATGCCATGGGTCGACTGGGAGTCTCTCGGGGCTCCTTGTCCCGTGTCGCAATCCGGGCTTACGTTCGGGTCGTAACATCTATGATCTATCTATAGGTCAATTTCCTTCATGTATCAAATCATGTTGTAAGATCTATGAGAAGATGTATACCTATTTTGATTATTAATTCATAGTTTCAAATTTTAATTAAATTATTCCCAATTATGCAAGCTTCATGAAAAGTTAAGTTATGATTCTATTATGATTTTAATCTTATTACGCCTAAATTATACTTTATGATTCATGTTATGATTTCTCTTCAAGTACTTTTCATGAATTTATGAATATGAAGTGTATGAATTTTCACAAGTATTCATTGTTCTTCACGACTTATGAACTTATGACTCTTGGCCGACTCACAGGACCTTATTCATGGCTCATCATGAATTTCAAGTATGATCAAGTATGTTATGATTTATTTAGCCATGAACTTCATGAATGGTTAACGATTACGATATGAGCTTCATGTACATGTTTTTAGGAGTAGTGCCTAGCACTAAGTGGATCCGACGTTCAGGTAAACCCCGCGGTCTGTGAACTACATGCCACCGTAGGTGTATACATATATTTATGAATCCATTGTGATATCACATCATGCACGTCCCTTCCTTGGCAAGCCTGGGATGACTCTGACCACTTGAGTGAAAAGTTGGAGCATTATGTAAGCTCTATCATGATGGTGTTGGTTAAGACGAGTCCTCTCATTGTTCCTCATGATTTATGCATGAATATGTTTATGTTACTTTCGCTCAAGTTATTTTTTATAAAGTTTCTTCTATGACTATGATTATGACTTGATTATGAATGGTTTGAAAACCCTGAGCCCTTATGTTTACAATATGATATTTACTTCATGATCATGCTATCCTACTCTTATGAACTCTTATGTATTTTAACAGTTCATTTTTACTTACCCTGCATACTCACTAAATTCCAAGTACTTGATAATGCTCAAACCACACCTCCTTCAGAAGTATGAAGCGGACGTTGTCAATAAAGAACCCAACTAGAGGTTGGAGTCGATCCCACAGGGAGTATCGAAGGATGTAGAAGAACGCTAGTGCTTAAGATTTTTAGTTAATTATTTCCTAAGAGGGGGGAAAATTTAGAAAAGTAACAAACAATGTCATTGAGAGAAAGTGAAGGTTGATTTCAAATTAATGCAATTAACTAGGGTAAGTATTCCCCATGACTTCATAACCACAAGGCATTTTATACTAGTGATCTATTCTGGTGCATGCAATATCAGTAAGTTAATTTCACATAAATGGTTCGTCCCCTATTTAGATGATTATCACCACACAACTTGATCCGTCTACGGGTGTATGCTTTACTAACCCTTACCCTTGATATCGAATTAGCTATTCCCGAACAAGGTCAAGCTATTAGATGAGGGTTGTAGACTCAAATCTCCGTTGTTAATCCTTTTTCGCATTCATTACCTCCTTGGTCCGGTAAGTAAGAATAAGGCAAGTTCTAACATTTTCAATTGTTAAAAATCAATTAAAACGAAGGAAAAAACAATACATACATAAACCTTGTTCAAGAATCACTAAGTATTTTACTTAT
>JACEIK010000871.1:209904-215881 GCA_018107945.1 Datura stramonium
GTGGATTTTATGCTCTTTCTCTTTAATTCTTTGTAGGTACTTCACATGAGTGGAGAAAGCATGAATCGAACAAAACACATGAAGTTTGAGATGGAATTTGATAAGTTATAATATGGAGGAGAGGAGACAAATATAATGGAAGATTTGAGCTCAATAAGAGCTGCAAAGACATGCATTAAATCGGCCAAACACGGATTCGAAAGGGAAAAACGTGGGAAAAATGCTGAAGCGACTACCCAAACTGGCTACTTAACTGGCTGTTGGCAGATTGGCATCAGCTAAGTGCCCATTGAACCGTCGGTGGTCACTGCTTTTGGCTGTTTTGGGGCGGCGGGGCAGCCGGAGCTCCGGCTAAAAGCCGGTGCTTTCGTAGGTGAAGCTATCTAATGAAGGGTAAAAAGTTCCAGAAAGGTCTCCAAAGACACTAAAAGCCTCAAGGGAAATTTGGGAATGTTTTATACAAGAAAGTATAGATATTGACATAACTTCCATTGTACACCACTCATTCATTGAACAATTCATTCATCTAGACTTCATCTTCTTCATAGAATTTTTACTAGAACTTTTTCACCTTGGAATTGTAGAGTTAGATAGAACTTTTCTTCTTCTTTTTCTTTAACCCAAATTGGGGGAATTCCACCATTGTTGTAAGAGCTTGTGAAGCAAATTTGTGAAGCTAATGTGATGAATGTGACAGGAATCCTCTTGGTATCTTCTCTTTACTTTTAAATATTCATTGCTAATTTGCTAGCTAGAGGTATATTCATGATGGGTTTATTAATTTGATTGGATTTTGATAAATTGCTTTTGGATTCCTATTGAAATTGTAGATCTATTATCTTCTCCCAAGTTATAATTGCTACAACTGATGGTTTGGAAACATGAATTGTGCTTTACTTTTCTTGCTTTTTCTTGAGAGAGAAAGGTGAGAATTGGGTGAAAATATAATAGTGAGGAATTGGAGTGTTTGTGTGTGGGATTAAGCTAGAGACAGTTAAAACTCATATTTTCACTCCATTAAAGGTCAAGGCTAGAAATAGCTAGTCCTTCCTCAAGCTTGTGTGGTTGATTACTTGAATTTGCTTTGGGGTTTGAAAGAACCCAAGGCATAAACATTCTTATAGTTAAAAACTATGAGAATGTGAATTATCCACTGCTATCTGTGCTAAGTATGAGTCTAAGGCTTTGAAGAAATTCCCGATTTAATTATGATCTAATCTATAGAATTCCCTAGCCATATCACTTTTTATTGCTTCAATTGGAATTCCCCCAATTAGTCTTAGTTTAGAATTAGATAGTTATTTCCCTTTAGTTTCCCCCCAATTTTACTTTTCAAATGTTGAACAATCATGCATTCTAGTTTGAATTAGTTTATAACTCTTAAATTATCCACTCAATTCTCTATGGGATTCGACCCTGACATTCGTCGAGATATTTATTTTGATACAATGACCATTTACGCTCTTTCGTAATGAAGAGTGTCTTTTGGATGTTATCACCAACTCGGGAAAGTAAGGAGCCAAGGGCATTGAAAGGCTCCCAATCACAGATTTGGAATTGATCATAAATATGTGGGAAGTCATCCTTGAAGGAGTAAACCTCAAATCGAGCCTCTACATTGATGGATTATTTCTCCTTGAATTAGACATAATGATTCTTCATCTTGTTGAGCCCAAAATGAAGTTGGTCAATTTGTTTGTGCTCATCGGACTCTGCTCCTTGAGTTATGGCATCATTCATTGGTGCTTTCCCTTTACCACGTTGTCTAGAGGTGGACATGATTATTTAAGACAATGTTAGCTCCACAAACACATTCTTGTATATTCTAATAAATGATTTAATGCTATAACTATACTAAACTGAAGAATAAAATTCTAAAGATTGGATGACAAACAAAACAAAATATTGAAATTACATAACTGGAAGCACTTGTGTTGCACTGGCGTTTCGCGGGTAGGGATTTGCGGTTCATCGGTGCGTCTCAGGTTTGTAACAGAAAGCTAGGCCAAACATATTCAACCTGCACTAAACCTGCATTTCTCCGGTATTGATCTATGACTTGCAGGTGAATCGTAGGTGAAGGGCAGTTCTTTGAAGCTTTGAACTCCTACCCACGCTTCAACCTGCGTTTTGCCGTGCTAGATTGGCGATTCGCAAGTGAGTGGAATTTCCAAAAAAACTAATCCAACTCAAAAACAATCACTCGTTGAATCATGCCTCACTTAACTCACTCACACATTATGTTATTTTAAGCAGCACACAAGAAAGAAAATGATGATTTCCCCTCAACAAAGACATCAATCTATCTATCATCGGAAAATCGTGCATTTTGAGCACACAAGGTTACTCATAATTCACCCCCAACTAAGATTTCAAAACATCCAACTTCATAGCATTTATACCAATAAGAGTACCCATATCAAAATTGTGCAATTATTACTTCCCCCAACATACTCATAGTATTCGAATCATTCAATCAATGTAAGAGCACAAGATGGGAAATGGAGAACATGGTTAAGAAAATTTTGAATCTAGCATGCTTAATTTTGGACGATCACTCTCAAAAAACAAGCATAATAAGAGAAATGAACACACATACCAATTGAGAAGAGATAAAAACATCTAGATTGCGACTTAGTGTCTTGATCAATAATAGTTTATCCCCAAAGAGTAAAATTTTTCTTGCTTAGTGAGAGTTTAGTTAGATAAGGTAAAATGAATATAATGGGAAAGGGGGATTTTATATGAGGAAGGGAGTGAGAGTGATAAATAGGTTGAGGAGGTGAGTTTAATGGAGTTAATGGGGTGAAGTTGGAAAGGTATAATGGTTGGTAGGTGGGTTATGGGGAAGGTGAAAAGGTGGATAAGAAGGATTTTTGGGGATTTAAAAAGGATTTGACCGATTTGGGAGAACCATGGGTCGGGTCGGTCAATGGGTTTGATCAATATTTAAATAAAGTTCTTACTTGTGCCTAAGCTGGACCTGCGCCACCGGTGGTTACTGGCATTTTGCAAATTCGAGTGCAAGTGACCACTGCTCGTGCCAATCTTACTGCTTGCGGACTGCGGTTGACCGCGTTTCACGGGTTATCACTGGTGTTACGCTAGTGATTCACAGTTCACCCTTCAACTTTTAGGTTCACTGGTTTAAGCCTGTGCCAAACCTGCATTTTGCGGGTTGTCATCAGTGTTTCGCAGGTGAGGCACCGGTTATCCCTCTTTTCCCTCCATCATGATGGACTCCTCTTGCACTTAAACGTTGACTTGTGCTTGAGCACTTGTGTTTCGCAGGTCTCGCGCAAGGCTTACCCTATTTATTTACTCTTGGTTCCTCATCCAATAAACCTACAAGGAAAAAACAACAAAAAATATCAAAGAATCAAACATAAAAACACTTGGGTTTCCTCCCAAGAAGTGCCTTATTTATCGTCGTGGCACGACAAAGGTGCTTTTCCTAATATGGCTCATCCAAGTATGCAACCTCTACCATGTCGATTTCTGCCGACACTCCCAAGTACGTTTTTTCTCATTGGCCATTCTCTTTAAACCTTAGCCCATCATAACTTTCGAGCTCAACAACTCCATTTTTGAAAACTTGAGATATCTTAAAGAGACCCGACCACTTAGATTTAAGATTCTCGGGAAACAACCTCAACCTAGAGTTAAAGAGTACCTCCCAATCTCCCGGAGTAAATTCCCTTTGAAAAATTTTCTAATCATGGTAGTACTTCATTCGGGATTTGTATATGGTAGCATTTTCATAAGCGCTCATCTTATACTTTTCCATCTCATTGAGATTTTCCACTCACCCCTGAATGACTTTCCCTCAATCAAAGTTCAAACTCTTCAAGGACCATATGGCCTTATGCTACACTTTATTTGGTAAGTGGAAAGAGTTGCCAAAGACAAGTTGGTACGGGGACATTTCAATTTGCATTTTATATACAGTCCGATAGGCCCGAAGGGCGTCACCTAGTTTTCTTGCCCAATCTATTCTATTGGCATTGACTATTTTAGTCAAAATAGACTTAATTTCCCGATTGGATACCTCCACTTGGCCACTGGTTTGAGGATGATAAGGGGTAGCAACTTTGTGTTTCACACCATACTTCGCAACAAAGAGCTGAATAATCGATTGCAAAAGTGTGAACCTCCGTTGCTGATGATAACTCTTTGCAAAATGTGAGAAGATATGCTTCTTAAAAAAGCCTGTCACACTCCTCCCCTCATTGCTGGGCAATGCCACAATTTCAACCCATTTAGAAAAATAGTCTACAACCACCAGAAGTAAGTATTTCCATAAGAGCTCATGAACGGCCCCATGATGTCGATCCCCCATACATCAAATAATTCCACATCTAGGATTGGTGTCAAAGGAAGTTCATTTTTCCTAGAGATGCTTCTGGTTTATTGACATTGATCACACTACTTAATGAAGTCATGGACATAATGATGGGGAGTGGGCTAATAAAACCCACATTATAGCACTTTTGCAACTGTTCTCACACTCCCATAATGGCCTCTAACTAGCGATGAATGACATTCCTTGAGGATTGGAATCATTAAACCTCTGGGACACATCTGTGAATCATGCCATCAACACAAATACGCAAGAGATATGGATCATCCCAATAGAACTTTTGGACATCATACATAAACTTCTTCTTTTGATGGAAGTTTAATCCTTCTGGAGTGATGTTGCTTTCCAAGTAGTTAGAAAAATCTACAAACCAAGGTATTAAGTCATGGGATGTATCATAATATGCTCGTCAAGGAAATCATCATCAATATCCTCATTTGAACCCAGCTTACCATCTGTTTCTAGATGAGAAAGATGGTTAGCCACAGGATTCTTGCATCCTCTCCTATAGTTTACTTCAAAATCAAATTCTTGGAGAAAAAGGACTGTAAAACCCAGAAACTTTCCTAGACCAGACTCAGACCTCGCAAGAAAAATCCAAAAGAAAACCAGAAAAAGTTTCCTCAGAGTGACTGAGACAACGAGTCGTGGTCAGCTCCAACGACTCGTTGTGTCATTCGTGGTCAGTAGTGTTTGGCCTCTCAAGAACCCATGAGACAAGGAATGACCCATTGTGAGAAATAATGAGTCATCCTGTCACTCGTTGGTTCCCAACTCATAATTCCTTCTCCAGGACCCTACGACTCAACAAACGAGTTGTCGTCAGAAACCACGACATGTTGTGGGAGTCTTTGGGTGAGAACCCCAGAAACCTATTCCAGTGATGAAGAGTGGAAACAACGACCCGTTTTTTCCCACCAAGAGTCATTGTCACCACCCGTTGTGTCAAGTTTGAGGATTTTAGAAATTCTTCAAGAGAACATAACGACCGGACACAATGACCCGTTGGGTCCACCAATGAGTCGTTGTGTCACCCATTGTCAAGCTTTCCGGGTTTCCTCATCCAGTGACCATGGGAGGAACCAATGACCCATTGGTTAAACGAACGAGTCGTGGTGTCCCCCGTTACAAGACCCAGTGTAACACCCCGAATGTTTCTAAGATCAGATTCCAGGCTTAAAGAAATAATTCAGATAGAAGGTGGAAATTTTGTCACAAAATGAGTTGGGGGACTACTCGTTAGGTGACCCCACAAGTCGTGGTCAGACCTGTGGGGAGCAATCAAGAGGGTAATCTGGAGCAGTGGCCACAGATGGCCCAATGAGTCATTAGGTAACACCATGACTCGTTAGGTCAGCTGTTAGGTGAAGATGGGAATTTCTGGAATGGTTCTAAATTAGTGGAGACCATGGAAGGAGGGACAAGTCGTCGTGGACCTGAAGACTTATCAAGTTACACGTGGGGAGTGAAGAGCAAAAAAAGGGATCTTAACTAGTGCACTCCACGACTTGGTCCCCACGAGTCGTTGCCTACCCGATGACTCGTGGAGTGCCTCGTGGGTCTGGCGGGAAGATTTTCCCTGCGTTTTTCTAGGGGTGCTCTTGTAAAATCCTATTC
>JACEIK010000871.1:271032-282785 GCA_018107945.1 Datura stramonium
TCGGGTCCTGTATCATGAAACGATACAACATAGAAAGTATGCGGTCAGTACGTGGAATGTACCGAGTATGCAAGGTAAGTAAAACAGACATTTAAAATATTTTAAACTCATAAATGAACATAGGAGTAGGACAACATGCTCATAATATAAATATCGTAATATAATATAAGGATCAAGGTTTTCAGAACATTAGTAATACAATTGTAATCATAATCATAAGAGAAAAGATATATTGAACTTGTGTTGAGCCAATATACATAATCATAAACATGCGTAAATCATGAGGAATAGTGGGAGATTCTCTTAACCGACATACCCTATATGAGCACACATGAAGCCCGAATTGTAACCCTAGTTAGGAGGGTGTCCATACCTTGCCAAGGGTAGGACCATAAAAGTGTGATATCACCATTAAAGGGCCATTTGGGCTGGGGAAAGTCCCATAGGAAGTCCCAACATACCTACGGTGGCACATATTTTATGAGGTCCAGGGCAGAACCTGGGCCCCAAACCTACTCGGTGTTCGATACTACTCCCAAAATATATATAGTGCTCATAGTATAACATGAATGAATTAATGGGCTAGTTAAATCATGATAATCATAAACATACTTGTTCATACGTGAGTTAGCCATGAAACGAGGCCTGTGAGTCATCCAGAACATAATTCATGATTCAAAAGGTTCATACATACTTGTAAATCATGCATATAGCTTGAAATTCATAAAATCATGATGTATAATATCATAAATCAATAATTCAAATTGTAAACCATGCTAGGTCCGTAATTATCGTCATTTGAAGAGAATATCATAAATCGATTCATCATGGGTCATACATAATTAGGCTTAATTTTATGAAACTCAAAATTGACAAAATTATACACGATTCAAATAATAAAAACTGATCAACATCCATAGATTATGATGAGATTCTAAATTCACAAAATCCATTACCAAATAATTAAAATTTTATAAAAATCATCTCCAAAACCCCATGAGTTTTTAATAAATTTTCTTAAAAATCATAGAGGATGGGCATAGGTGTGGAAGAAATCACCCATTGATAGCCTTACATACCTGAGTTCATGATCCCTTAACTTTTTTTGAAGATCCAAGAGGAATTTAGAAATTGGAGGTGATGAGCCCTAACTTCTTCTTGAGAGAAAGATCAATCTATGGATGTTTAAAGAGGGTGAGGATTTAGATTAGGCTAATCCCTTTAATCTGACCTTAAGGAAGCCCAAAACGACGTCATTTAGGATTTAGAAGCATAGGAGTTTACCAAAATACCTCCAAACATCTGAAAAAAGACCTGGAACTGGCAATGTTCCAATCACCAACAGGATGGGTTGTTGGTTGTTACAATGACCCGTTCTGAGGTCCGTTGTTACCTGTTGTTGCTGCACTAAACTACTCATAACTTTTTACTCCGAACTACGATTGATGCAAGGTCGGATTCGTTGGAAAGAAAAACTCAAGAGCTTCAATTTGAGATGCTAAATAATAAAAAAAATGTAAAATAAAAGCTATGGTCGTTTGAAGTTGACCCTTTTGAGAACTTATATGAACACTCAATCAGTAAAGGGGCTCTCAACTCAACTTTGTGCTAGAGATTATTTATGTACATAATTTGAATTTAATGAACTTATTATACATAGTAATTGATCTAACACCTTGTTTCAATAAATTCACCAGCTCGGTTCTATCCATATACCTAGAACAGTTCTGAACTTAGCCCGAGATTTTCAACAAACTAGTAGAATCAACGACCCATCCAATGGGATATGGTAACAAAATATAGACCATTGGTCCATCCATTGGTTTCCCCCATTCATCCTTTGAAATTCTCTTCATCTTCTTCAACGAACACAAATAACGACCGGTTTAATCAAGCCACGGTCTGTACAATCCCCTCGTGGGTTCTGGGCAAATTTTTGACTTCTCTCTGGTGATGAAACAATAAGTACTTCCAGAGACCCATTGGACCCTACAATGAATCGTACTGAGGTTCTTTGATTGGTCCTAGTATAGTTTTCCTGCTGTTTTCTATTGTAATCCTCCGGTCTGACCTAGGAAACTTTTTGGGGTGTTACACCCAACATCTCTCAATGGGGTGCTCCAATGTTGTTCATGAGAAAGAAAGAAGGTACCCTCAGAATGTGCATCGACTACCGTTAGTTGAAAAGTGTCATAGTCATGAATAGGTATCCTCTACCCAGGATTAACGACTTGTTCGATCAGCTTTAGGGAGCTACTTATTTCTGCAAAGTAGATCTTAGATCGGGATATCATCAGCTTAGGGTCAAAGAACATGACATACCGAAAATATCCTTTAGAACTTGGTATAGTTATTATGAATTTGTGGTTATGTCTTTTGGACTGACCAATGCTCTTGCAGCTTTTATGGACCTGATGAATAGGGTATTCAAGTCGTACCTGGACATGTTCATCATTGTGTTCATATATGACATCTTGGTATACACCAAAAATGAGGAGGATCATGCTAATCACTTGAGGATAGTGTTGTAGACTCTTAGAGACCACCAGTTGTTCACTAAATTCAATAAGTATGAATTCTAGTTGAAGTCAGTAGTCTTCCTTAGTCATGTGGTCTCAGGAGAGGGTATTGAAGTAGATCCTCAAAAGATTGCAGCGCCAAAATATTGTCCAAGACCCATTTCTCCAACAAATATCAGGAGTTTCTTGGGTTTATTCGGTTATTACCAGTGGTTTGTAGAGGGGTTTTCTTCCATTGCATCCCTTCTTACTAACTGACTTCGAAAAAGTTGATGTTTCAGTGGTCAGATTCATGTGAGAAGAGTTTCCAAGAGTTGAAGACTCAACTCACTACAGCTCCAGCCTTGACCTTGCAAGAAGGTACAAAAGGGTTTGTAGTTTATCGTGATGCTTCCCGAGTTGGCCTTTGGTTGCGTTCTGATGTAGCGAGGTAAGGTAATAGATTATGCCTCCAGATAGCTCAAGGTTCATGAGAAGAACTATCTCACTCATGATCTTGAATTGGCGGAAGTGGTATTTGCTTTGAAAATATGAACGCATTACCTTTATAGGTTTCACGTGGATGTTTTCACTGACCATAAGAGCCTTCAGTATATGTTTATTCAGAAGGATTTGAACCTACCTTAGAGAAGGTGGCTGGAGTTATTAAAAGACTATGACATGAGTGTGCTATACCACCCAGGAAAGGCCAATGTGGTGGCTGATGCCCTAAGAAGGATATCTATGGGAAGCATTGCTCATGTTGAAGAGGGCAGAAAGGAGCCGACAAAAGATATCAATAGGTTAGCTCGATTGGGAGTGTAGTAAGTTGATTCAGCCGAGGGCGGAGTTGTAATCTAGAGTGGGCCCGAATCCTCACTGGTGGTAGAGGTTAATTCAAAGTAGGATGAAGACCTCATCCTACTCAAATTGAAAGAAGTGGTTCTAAGAAAAGAAGTGGAGGCTTTCTCCAAAGGGGGAGATGGTGTACTTTGTTACTAGGGTAGACTATGTGTTCCAGATGTAGATGACTTAAGACAATGAATACTTGAAAAAGCACACAACTCTAGATATTCTATTTACCCAGGTGCCACTAAGATGCACCGTGATCTACGAGAAATCTACTGGTGGAACGACATGAAGAGGGAAATTGCAGAATTTATAGCTAATTGTCCTAACTGTCCTAACTGTCAGCAGGTTAAGGTTGAACATCAGAGACCTAGGGGTATGGCTCAGGATATCAGCATATCCACGTGGAAGTGGGAAGAGGTGAACATGGACTTCATTAAAGGTTTACCTCATATGTGCCGGCAACATGATTCAATTTGGGTGGTTTTAGACCGGATGACTAAGTCAGTACATTTGCTACTAGTAAAGACTATAGACTCAGCTGATGACTATGCTAGACTATACATTACGGAGTTGGTCAGACTGCATAGAGTCCCCTTGTCCATTATTTCATATAGTGGTTCCTAGATCACCTTGCACTTCTGGAAGTCATTTCAGAAAGGACTTGGCACTCAGGTGAAGCTCAGCAGAGCTTTTCACCCACAGATGGATGGACAAGCCGAGTGGACTATTCAGAACTTCGAAGACATGTTGAGAGCTTGTGTGATTGACTTCAAGGGTAGATGGGATGATCACCTACCTCTCATCGAGTTCGCATACAACAATAACTACCACTCCAGTATTTAGATGGCCCCGTTTGAGGCACTATATGGTAGGAGGTGTAGATCTCCTATAGGATGATTTGAAGTTGGATAAGCTACCATGATAATACCATACTCAGTTCATGAGGATATGCTGAAGGTTCAGATTATCAGAGAAAGGTTGAAAATAGCACAGGGCTGACAGAAATAGTTTGCGGATGTGAGGAGAAGAGAGCTAGAGTTTGCTGTAGATGATTGGGTTTATATGAAGATTTCACCTATGAAAGGGGTTATGAGGTTTGGAAGGAAAGGAAAACTCAGTTTGAGATATGTGGGACCTTACAAAATCCTAAGATGTATTGGCAATATGGCCTATGAGTTAGAGTTACTTGCAGAATTAGCATCGGTGCATCCAGTCTTCCGTGTTTCATTGCTAAAGAAATGCATTGGTGATCCAACCTCAATAGTGCCTCTAAAGAGTGTTGATGTAAAGGAAAACCTCTCTTATGAAGAGGTACTAGCTGAGATCCCTGATCGTCAGGTTTGGAAGTTAAGAAACAAATAGGTAGCTTCAGTAAAGGTTTCATGACGGAATCAGCATGTTGAGGGAGCTATGTGGGAAGCCAAAGAAGATATGGTGGCTAAATACCTGCATCTTTTCCATTCCGTCTCAGTTCCTACATAAGGTATTAGTTTCCTCCTTAGTACTCTATTAACTTCATGTCTAGTTCATGTTATTCAGTTTCTTTCATATCAGTCATGTATATCTGTCCAGAGTTAGTCACTCTGTCAGTTTTTGGCTTCATATGTTCAATATTTTGGATTTCAGTTCCTTTCCCCATCTTTTCAATATGTTTATCCACAATTGAGGACGAATGTTCCCAAGGGGGAGATATTGTAGTAATCAGAAAGTCCCTAGGATCAGACCCGAGGGTTCAAGCAGAGAAAACAGGAAAATGTTGCCCAGGTCACAGGACAAGTCATCCAATGACCTGTGAGGAGACTTCACAAGTCATTAAGTGACTCGTGAAGTGGGGAAAGTTGGAAAGGACTTGTGGCCATGGGGTGACCACGGAAGGCAGTCACGAGTTGTGATGTGACTCCACGACTCATGAAGTTGGTCATGACTAGGAGGCTGAGTTAGGCGCTTGAGTTTTCCAGTGGACTAAACGGGTTGGACATCGTGACTCGTCTAGTACATCATGAGTCGTGATGTCCTCACGGTAGTGTACAAAATTCCTTCATTTTAGTAAGGGTATTTTCATAATTTCTAAGCTACTAGATCCTAAACTACGTCATTTTGTGTTTATATTGAAAGGGATTTAGGGAGTTAGTCAATAGCTTTCTCGCATTCCTCTAATTCTCTCCATTTAGTACGAAGAAAGCTCAAGCAGGAGGTACAGAGAAAGAACAGGGACTTAGTATTCGTCTCAGATTACTCCAAGATTTTCTCAAAGATTTGTACTCCAGGTATGTGTGAATTTAACAAGGGAATTGTCCTTCCCTTGTGCCCTGAAACCCTTGTAGAATCATGTTCAATTCTAATCACCTAATGACCCAAGCTAGGGTTATCGTTCAGTCAAATTATGAGTTTTTCTTGTAGATTGTGGTTCTTATGAATTATTGCAAGTCTTTATTACTCTTTTAGCATGTTGTTATTCTTTCCATGAAACATTGGTTTTTGCCCTAGTTTCTTTTAATACAGTGAATTTATTATTGCATAATTGTCTTGATACTAGTGTTTATTGACTTTGTAACTTTTTACAATCACCATGTTGTTACTATCATGTGAATTATCATTCAGTTTGAATGTTAGTTCACTCTTAGTCCAAAGGTAGCCTTTTCAGTATCTCTCAGTAATGTCTGCTGATCAGTTTGACTATAGTCAGTTCTTGAGGAGTTCAGTAACATTCTATAGTATCTGTTATCAAGTTGTTCTTTATATGGTTATGAAGCTTTCAGACAAAGCAGCTCTGGCCAGTCTTGGAATACTAGTTTGCAGTTATCAGGTCCTTCAGACTCTCAAGGTACTGCCAGATAGGTATCCCTGACTTAGTCTAGGACATCAGTTTCAAGCTATCAGCTTAGTAGTCACAGTTAGGATTTCTAGTGGGAGTAGGACATAGCACTGAGCGGTCCGGAGTTCAGCGCACCAAGGTTCCTAGAACTACATTGCCACTGTAGGTTTTATCCCGAATGGGCATCAAGCAATGATCACCCAATTCAACTACTATACCCTGGCAAGGTATAGTGGGCCTTCTCCAATGGGGGGTATACATCAGACTCCACATTTAGCTAATGTGGTTACATGTCAGTTATAGTTGCTCCCACAGTATAGTACAATACTACTTGTCAGTATAGTTCAATCTCAGTTTTTAGTTCAGTCTATCGGATTTAGGACATGTTATGACCATTAGCTAGTGTCTATGCTTACATACATTGTTATAGTATATCTCAACACTTATCAGTTATTAGTTAGTCATTCATGTTATTTCAGTTCAGTTGTTTACTCCATACTTTACTTACATCTCTCATATTCAGTACATTCAAAGTACTGATGCATATTTCCATGTTGTATCGTATTTTGATACAGGTGCAGGTTCTTAATCACAATAGTGACAGTAGTTCCCCTCAGGTGATTTTAGTAGCATTATCTTGCTGAGTCCTTATTTTTCGAGGATGAGGTCTTAGTTCTATTTTAGTTTCTTGTTCTCAAATTTTAGAGTTAGCTGGTCTTTAATTATGTTTTTGAGTAATTGTACGAACATGAGTGGCTAAAAACTTCCTCTAGGGTTGAGGCCACATGATTGAATGTAAATGCTTGATTTTCATATNCTCAAATTTTAGAGTTAGCTGGTGGCTTGTTCTAGCAACTTGTTAGTTCTTAGTTTGCTTTCATACTTGGTATTTTTCAACTTGTTTTTGCATTAGTTGCATAAGTTTCAATATTTTTATCAGACGTTTCTTATTTTAGAAATAAATTTATTCATCTATGATTCCAGCTTCCTCTATGTTATTTTAGTTTACCAGTGTGATGTTAAGCCATGGGTTAGTTTGGGGTCACTTTTGGCACAAGTACCATGTCACGTCCAACGTGTAGACTCAGGTTGTGACAGTCCTCCTCTTTCAGCCCAAACTATGCTTTTTGTTCAAGTTCTTTGCTTTGTCTATTTAAATTGAATACCTGTAAATATTCAACCAAAAAGGAATAAATCTTTCTTAATTGACTTGAAAACCAATCAAAAGCTCATGTTTAGAAGCCTAATGAGTTGATAAATTACCAACTCATCAGGTGTGCTAGCACCCACCTCTTTTTACATCCCATTAACAACATGCATAACTATTACAAATCCAACCACATCCATCGTCAATACCTAAAATAGTCCCATAAACCCTAACCCTGGTTTATCATATGAACTCATGGTTTCCTAATACCATCCCATGAGTCCTGACTTCATAACTTCCCTAAGGAGTAGAAATAATACTTCATTTAAGATTTTAGGAGAGTTATCTTACCTTGGAGGGAGTAGTGCGAAAGATTCCAAGTCTTGAACCCAAAAGTTGTCCTCCTTAGCTTCAAGAATCTTTAGCCAAGAGGAATTTGTGATCAAAGATGTTTGGAGGGCTTAATCTTCTTCAAAACTATGAAAACTTAGGGTTAGAAAATACTTTTGATGTGTGGCTACCGCAAGGGTAATATTTGAAATAATTTCCAAACAAACAACATAAGATACAAGTAGAGGTGAGGCTGGGAAAGGGTCGGGCATGTCGTGCCTATTATTGTGCCTTCCATGTCCCTCTGAAGTTTGGGTTCGGGTGCACCGCGCCTCCCAAAGTTCCTACTTGATGAATTGTGTTCATCTAAAGTTTAGCCCAAGGTACTCTGCGCCTTTCAAAGCGCCTTCCTAAAGAATTTTATTCATCTGAATTTTGGCTCCGGGCGATCCACGCTTTTCAAAGCACCTACCTTGATAGTTCTTTAATAAAATGCCCATAACTTTTTACTCCAAACTCCTATTGACTAATTATTGGATACATTGGTAATCAGATTCATAGAGCTTTAAATTGACGGATAGAACACTTAAAAATACTTTGTAGATTTAGAGTTATGATTATTTAAAGTTGACCCTTGTTCACAAATTTTACATACTCTTCATTCTTCTCTTTGTACATGTTTCCCTTATCACATACGACCAACATACGACCCGTACTTCCCATGTATGCTATGTATGTGGGTTCGTGAGTAGGACTAGTAGCTCTTAAGTCTCATATCTCATTTATGACATCCAGTATAATCTGCACTCTTATCCATTCTTGGCTAAAGTCACAATAATTGATCCTTTCAATTTCTAACCAACTCCAAATTTACTCAAAATGTTATAGCTCATGAATTAATCCTCCAAATATTTACAAGTCACCAAAATTTTCTAGGTTAGTTTTACCCACATACATAGAATAGCTCTCATCTTAGTACGATGGTACGAGGTGTTACAATAGTAATCAATAGGATTAGTAAAGTCAACTCAATAAGATAGGATAAGGAAGAGACAACCTGTAACTCTGCAACCTATAATCCTATATGCATGAATGCATAAAATTCTATATTGCCCATATATAGGGGCCTTCTGACCGATACGTGGACTAGAGATAGTATGTTCCTCTACCTAGATCGGATGTAATGTATTTTTATACTTAGACTGAAGTATAATCTGATACTTGGACCAGATAGTGTGTGTGTGTGTGTGTATGGCTATGCCATGAAAGTGCATCAAATTTTAAGACTTACTGAACATATAACTCTTTGAAGCTCATGAAATGACTGTGACTTGATATCTAAACTATAAGCATGATCTTTTGACTTTACATATTAGGAACTTTGTGGATAATTAGCTTAAAGACTTGGAGGTACCTCATATGAAGCTTTGTAATTAGACTCGAGAGTTTAGAATGGATAACTCAAAATATTAGCGTGATCGGAATCAAGTTAAGAAGTTCTCTTTGGATCTGATATTATCATAGCTATACTGATCTAAATTAGTCATTTAACAACTAATAATCATAGCCCTCTTCACTAGGTCTTCCTAACAATTCGTCAACAATATTTATATCCCAAATCACACAATTTATCAACAATAACAATCCTTCCAATATACTCCAACTTCAACCTTAATTTCCATCAAGTAGATCTCTACAATTTCAATACTATGGAGAGAATAGAACATTTATAATACAATATGATAAAAAAGGAGTTGGAAAAAGAAACGATCTCACGACATTCATAGATGATAGTAAATATCTAACCATCAATGCCCTCTTATGGGTCTTCTAAATTCGTAACAACCAACTAAGTCATATTCAACTTGCAATTTCCTTCATCATTTGAATTTATAAGATCGTCTATAAAAAAATATAGATATCATCACAAAGGTTCTATCACATACTCAAGAATGAAGATCTCTAAGAACAATTCAACAATAGACTTGTAACTTATTTGATTTGAAGATTGAAGTCGATAAGGAGTTCGTGAATATTCAATAAAAATTTGTGCCTTACATACCACTTTCCCGCTATTTCAATTCAGCCAATCGACAACTCTACCTTCTTCAACCTTCAGCCTAAATACAGACATATATACAGTTCTTCAACCTTTCTAGATGACCAAATAAGAACAGCCACAACTCAATATAAAAATCTTGTCGATGAGGCACATAAACTATGAGCTAGGAACGACAACGAAGGTTGGATTACTTACCTCAACCTTAGAGAAACTTTAACAATGGTGAAATCAAGTTTCTAGAATTCCTTCTTCCTTCATTCCCACATCCAAACCAAATACGACAAACTAACTCCGCTACAATGTTCTTTATGGCTTTAATAATCTATACCTACGATTAATTGAAAATTGGTTGAGATTTTCTCAAGATTTCCATAGGATTTACCTCAATAAAACTAAGGAAGAAGGTAGAGGGGATGAGCTACTATAGTTTTGGAAATTATGTTGGAGTAGAAATGATATTTGGGATGGGTTTTTCCTTATGAAGGCACCCAAACCTGTGACCCTCTTCTGCCCAGACAGTCCATAGTAAAATAATTATATGTTTTCACTCTGATATTGAATTGATGAGTGGTTTGATGTTCTTGAAACTAGACTCAAAGATATTTAATTTGATAGGTAGTAGGACATCTAACTCATTATAGATATGCAGATATGTGCATCCCAAATTAGACCACATATGAGACTTACTTAAAATACTTCCCTTAGTAAAACTCGTGAAATAGAATTTTTGTTACCAAGATCCATTTTGCCTAAAACTTTAGTTTAATTCCTTTATCACTTTTATATATCCATTTCAGGGTAGGACTACCCATTTGGACTTTCATTCTTCCGGCATCTTATCACAGGACAACATAAAGTGGGGAAAAAGAATTTGACTCGTATGTATTCATCTTATCAAGTTAGTCATCTTAAAATATATGGTGTGTTACATCCTTCCCCTTAGAATCATTTGTCCTCGAATGAAAAAATTATATTTAGAATATTAAGTCCTTTGTAGGGATCTAGAAAAATTTCGGCAAAGTTTCCTTCATAAATTGAACTATCTAATACCTAAAACTCAAGAAGATTCAATGCGGAACCTCACGAGGAAATATAGTACCAAAAAATCGATATACAATCATGAGCACAGTTTCAACCAATATTCATATAATATCAAAATGTAACTCAATCTTATCTTCAAGCCGCAAATAATTTCGAGTACTTCTTCCTCTGCTTCCACTGTTACTTCCTTAACATTATTTCTTCTCCACAATAACCTTACCAAATCTATTTCCTTATCCTTGAGATTCTTAAATTAAAAATCCAAGATATCAATTGATACTTCTTTATTAGATACTTATTCTAGAAAGTGGGACATCAGACATCTCAAGTTCATACATTACGTCCCCTATCATTCGGATTACTTTGTACGACCTATTATACTTAGGTCTTGTATTCGGTTTCTTTTCAAGCCACATAGTATCTATCATAGGACAAGCCTTCAGGAAAAACAAATCATCAATATCAATCTCTTAACTTCCTATGGCATATACCTATGCAATTATTGAGTGGCTCGTTTGGGTACTTAACCAATTATGAGCTAATTTGTGTTATTGATTGACATTATATGTGACTTTTGAAGCATGATTTGACTGAGTTAAAGTAATTATTGTGTTAATTGAATACATGTTGAACATCATTCTAAATATGTCATTCCCCAGCCTAGGGCCTAGGCGAGACTACCACTTGAAGCCATATCTGACCTAAGCGTACCGCTGAACTAGCATGAAACTGTGAGTAACATCTAATCAAGATGGACATGAATAATACAAATTTGAAATCTGAGATAAAACATGAAACTGAAATAGAGTTTTTCATAAAATCATTTTTTTAATACAAAAGGTGAACCCAATGGTCAAAATCAGAGTGGAAGCAAGAGATATTACTATCTGACAATCTAATCTACGAAGCATCTGATGAGCCCGCAAGTGTACGGGTCGTACAAGTAATAAAGTGGCTCTTTTGAAGAACCGGATTGTCGAACCCACAGGAATAGGAATACGGGGTGAA
>JACEIK010000871.1:303675-337770 GCA_018107945.1 Datura stramonium
ATAGTTGTAAAGTTGTGATTTGCATTCATGATTAAGAATAAAAATCAATACTTACAATAATGATTGAGAAAAACACTTCCTTCAATTACTCCGCAAAATCATGAAAAACAAGTAGTAAGCTCAAGATGAATTCAAGATAAGGTTGATCACAAGTTGAATCAACTTAATTCTCCTTCTCTCCTACTTGTTTCTCTTCTCTATGATTGTCTGATTGTTTTTAGAAAAATAAAACATAAAATGTATTTGTACATACACAAGAATCCTTTTACTAAACTAAATGGATGAATTTCCATATCTGGTGTCGCAGTCGTCACGAGCCAAGTTACGATTTGTAGTAGCTTCCTACGACTCGTAACTACCTGTCGTACCTTGCATTGTTGAATGAATTTCGGCTAAGTGTTGGATCCAGGTACGATCCGTACCTCCTTCATACAACCCATTCTGAGCTCCCGTAGTTTAATTCTGAAACTTTGGAATTCTTCTGAAGTTCAACACAACTGTCATGGTACAATTCATACCTTCTTCCCACAAGTCGTACATTCCTTCCATAGAAGGAGTCATCACTTTATGCAACTTTTCTGAATTTTGTCATGATTTCTTCATCAATACTCGTACCATCTTGGTACGATTCGTACTGAGACTCGTACATTTCCTTTTTGCACCTTAAGCCTTTTGCAACGTCTCATTGCCCTCAGTACGACTCGTAGGTCCTTTCTATGGTTCATACTATGGTCTGCACATTAAGCCTATTTTTCATCTTTCAAGCTTTCTTTTGCCATTTTTAGGTCCAACATCAATTCATCCTGCAATAAAAGGAAAAGTGCCTTATATCCACATAAGCATACCTAAGTTCATGCTATTTTCTTAGTTTTGAACGTCGAAAGTGTTATAATTCCATAGCACATCAACACCCTTAACTTATGACTTTTGCACGTCCTCAAGCAAAGAAAAGAAAAACTAAAACACAACGCTCAACTAGAAAATAGACTTAAAATACTTCAGCCAAGATTCAAACATAACTTGCACTATCTATACAAACTCTATTTACCCTTTCTCATGGAATACCATCAACTAAGGTATTACAAGCAACCTCAAAACATCATAAATAGGGATCAAAACGTGTCATTCATCTGTCAACAGGTAATAAAGTCATCACCAATGTTTTCCACACAGACGAACGGTAAAAGCAAACATAATCCATGTACCCTCACATAAATTAAGTCCCCACTCAGATATGAAATGTCAAACATGATATGGGACTAAGCAAGTAAGGCACTCACTCTCACAAAGAAGTTACAAGTATTATGTGTCGGATACGATAGGCTTGCCCTTATTTTCTCTGCTTTGGTTTTTCAGATGGTCGGGTTAAGATCACTATAGGACTTGATATGGCTTATAATGTAGGCTCAGGGCTGGACATGATAAAGATGTAAGATTTTATAAGTGACTATTCCTTCCTTGGCACTACAAACATTGGCTACACCATTTACCTAATTCACTCTTTTGTTCTTTCATTCCCTTTATCCCCTTTTTATTCACATTTGCATGGGTGTGGTGAGTTTTCAAATTTTTTCAACATTTTCAAATTTTTTTTGAGCTTTATTTCTCAACATTTACAACATTTTTCATCCTTTTCTTTTTAACTCACCACACCTTATTTTCCACCATTTCTTTCTTTTCTTTTCTTTTCCCTTCTTTCGTTCCCACCATTACGCACCCCTACTATAGCCACCCTTAACTTAAGTATTTTGCTTATGTTGAGGTTCACAATATCCAAGGAAGGACCAGGGACAAAACAGGTTCATTGTAAAAAATGGGTACGGTTAATCGGTAAATCAAAGAAACATGATCTATTAAAGCTCAAACTTTGTATTAAGGGATTCATGCAACTTTTGGTAGGAAAATATAGGATAAAAGTGAGCTAAACAAAAATGGCCTATGATCACATCCTAACCAACCATCCTTAGACTATGCAGAGACTAACCAGGAAAGTTCTAGATCTACAACACAATACCGAACTTACTAATATACCTCACTCAAACATGGTACATGAACTATTTTCACCTCACCTGTCTGGTTTATACATGGCTTAACAAAACTACTCATCTTGACAAACTAAAATGACATCCAAAGATCCACAGGAATCATGCATGTTGTCACAAATACATAGCTAATGCATCAAAAAAATTAAAAACAGGGTCAATTTTTACAAAAATCAAAACTAGTGCATATTTCTTGGTTGAGTACTCCTAAGATAATTTCCAATTAAACAAAAATCACAAACTAAAAATAAAAATCCTACACATGGAGATTCTACCAGATAACATGTTTGAGGGAAAAGAAACACAGCAAGAAAAACCCTCAGATGGACCAAAAATCCCAAAAATCACAAGTACATCCCCTCCCTTTTTTGAAAAGTTGGCTTCATCCCTGAAGCGTCATCTATAAGAACATGGGGAAGAGAACATACTTGTGGCGCACTAGGCGCTCCTGTCATCTCGTGTAGGTGCTACCTCCACTGTAATAGTTGCGCTAGCGGTGGCCAACAAGCTCAATTGTGTGTCAATAGGGGGAGTGGTCCCCCCCTCAGTAGTCGTGGCTCCGAAGAGCCCCCAACTATGCACAAAGACTGTTGGTATTGATATGGTCCGCCATTCTCTCATTGAATCGACTCTCAAAACTATCTAGGCGAGCATAAAGAGCCTGAGTTGTTGCCTCTATCTCTAACTTGACCCATGGTTTAACATTATCCATCATGGCCTTAATCTTATGCTCTTCCATGGCCAATCTCTTAACTAGATTTTGGAGGAGGTCCTGTGGTACCAAGTTGTACCCTGCTGGTGTCTGAGCCTGCATGTTAGGCAGTGGTGTAGCTGATGTGCTGGGAGCTGACTCTGAATGACCGGCGTCTGTAGCCGGTGTTTCGCCTTGCTCCTGCGTAATGGGGACATTCACTTATATGTCCCCTACTGTTTGGGCTACTGGAATAGTTGTTGGAATTCTGGCTTTGTATACTGGGTTCATTTCATCCCAGATAAGGCCTATATCTACAATCCTTTGACCTCCAATCAACCGCTCATCACCCAGTGGAATTCCTGCCTCCATACATAATTTGAAAACAAGACTCAGGAATGAGATAGTAGTACTTACTCCCACTGCCCCGTCTCGTATCTCATCTGCTATGATACTCAAAATATTGATGGGGTAGCGAGACATAAGGTATCCAACCAAAACCGCTCTGTCAGCACTTAGTGTGTTGTTATTGACCGTAGGTGCTAGCCGATGGCGTACGAATGTCCAGCAAACTTTTGCAATGAAGTTTAGTGAATTCTTGGTCACCTTCTTCCCACCTGAAACCCGTTCAGCCGCATCTTTGTTCTCAGCAATCACCCCTGCTAGCCATTGCAGCTGCCTCTATCGCTCTTGCACACTTAGGGATCTAATTTGCTTCATAACCTCCACCCGATAGTAATACTCTAGCATCATCCTGGTAGGCATGAACTGTTGTCCATATAATATTTGAGCAATGGTCTGCTCGCATATATCAACTTCTCGACCTCAAACCAACACACTCTCCAGCTGAGGCTGATCTTTTATCTTCTACCCCTCTTTTTCCTTTACCTCCATGGTTGCTAAGTAGTTGGCAAAAGATCCTGAATTATCACTTCTGTGTACTGTGTTGAAGTCTTGGTCATCCACTCAAACCCCTAGAATCTAAAAATCCGCTTCATCTCCTCAAATTCATTCAATGTGGTTGTGAGGATCTGCGGTTCTTCTTGAATGCTCCTCCGTGGCTTATTTTTGGCGGTGAGAGAGATGCCTTGTTCATATATTTCCTTGGCTCCCGGCACTCTCCATCGGATTGTACAATTTGCTTTGGGTGGGATTTGTTCTTATGCTTCATTAGGAGCCTCCTCCTCTGAATCATCACTGTCGCTTTCCTCTTCTCTTTGGGTCTCCCCTGACCCTTCTTCAGCATTGGAGTTGCCCCTTGACTTTTTTTATTCCTCTCTAACTCCCTCTTCAAACTGGGGAGCTTGAGTGGATGTGGCAGTGGTTGCTTCGGCTTGGACCTTTTCTCCGCCCTAGTGGTTCTGGTTCCATTGGTGTCTACTTGATACTCCTCAATTGAACCACTAGGTGAGTCTCCTGCCTTGTCAGACTCCGAGTCAGTTGGTTCATTAATCAGTCTCCTGTGGTCTTGTGTTTTGTCTGCCCTGCATTTGTATGTCATTGTACCTGAAGAGAAAAAGGTTAGCAATCTGTTTTTGAAAAAGAAGAATTAGAAAGAAGATGTTATGAATTTCATCATGGGTCAACACTACGAGTCGTACCATGAAGGTACGACCTATGAAAAGTCCCAGAATTGAAACTATTTTTCAGTATGATTCACAGGTACGACTCGTACCACCAAGGTACGATCCGTACTACGAGTCGTCTGATGAAGCCCTGCATTTATGTTGTTCTGAATTTTTCCACGACTCATGGTATGACCCATAGGTCGATTCCACAAGTCGTAGGAAGGACATTTTCATGCAACTATGTTTATATTGGTGGCATGAGTGCTCAGTACGACTCGTAGTGGCAACCTACGTTCTGTACTATGCCTCATACCACTTCTAATTTTCTTTTCTCAGTTTGCAAGGATTCTTTTTAACATTTTAGGGTACTCATATTTCCCCCCAGGTCTAGACATATCAATGACTCAATTTTTAACTCAAGACCAATCTTCCCCTTTTTTACCCACTACCATAACTCATTAATTTTCAAAACCTCAATTCATCTAGAATCTAGCATCCTTTTAGTCGAAGAATCACAGTAACAACACCCTGATCATTGTCTATTTTCAACATCAAATTTCAAGTCTAGTGACTGACTTGCAGGGGTTGTGACACCATCAATAAAAATATGTGATTCTTAATAATGTTTAACACAAATCACTTACTTGATTGATGCTTCATTAATGGTAAATAACAGTGTGGGGTTTTATGAGCTTGAGTCGAGCAAGAATGTTGCTTGATTCTTTCGGTGTTGGTGAGTTAGGGTAGGGGAAAGTGAGGATGATTCGTGTGTTTGAGTTCTTGAGCATGGGAGAAGGGGTTTGGGGGGTTTAAATAGGTAAGAGAATTTTTTTAAAAAATTTGGGCTGAGTCAGGTCTTAATGCCTAATTTTAACCCATCACGACTAGTACCACGATTCGTAGGGAGATCCTACGGCTCGTCCCTTGGACTCATGGGCAACCTGTTAATGAAAACTTATCTGACGACCTATGAATACATCCTACAACTTGTACCATCGAGATACAATCCGTAGGATGACTCGTAGGTTGGGGCTTGGAATCTTTTTCTAATTTGAACCTCACCACGACTGCTGCTATGGCTCATAATTTGTCATTACGGGTCGTACTGAGAGCCATAGCAGCTGATGTTTCAGCCTCCTATTTTTAATTTTCCCTGCACATTGAGCACACATTAGTTCAATAACTTGGGTTGCCTTCCAAGAAGCGCTTGATTTAACATCGCGGCACGATCTAGGTAGGCTGGTTATTCAGACTTCACCAGTCCACCACTTGGGTTGCCTCCCAAGAAGTGCTTGATTTAACATCGCGGCACGATGCAAATCTCTTGACTACTCAGAATTCATCAAGTGATTTATACTCATCTTCCGGTGTTGAGATCACACTAAATTCCTTGGGTTGCTTCATTTTCTTGCAGATGTTGAATGTGACATCCTCTTGATTCAGCCTAAACTTCAACAGGCCAACTTCTACATCTACTAGAGCTCTCCCGGTCACAAGGAATGGTCACCCCAAAATGATGGGGACCTCATAATCAACCTCACAATCCAAAATTACGAAGTCTGCTTGGAATATAAATTTATCTACCTTCATAAGCACATCTATCAGGATCCCCACCGGCTTCTTAACTGTTCTGTCGGCCATCAGTAGCCGCATGTTGGTCAGTGTAGGAGTTCCCAATCCTAACTTCTTAAATACAGGCAAGGGCATCAAATTAATGTTAGCTCCTAGATCACAGAGTGCCCTTGAAAACTCAACATTGCAAATCATACATGGTATAGTGAAGGCACCTTTGTCCTCCTTTTTCTGTGCTAAGACCCTTGTATCTATGGCACTACACATTGTCAATAGGCTCATAGCTCACAGATCTTTTCTTTGTCAGCAAGTCCTTCATAAACTTTATATATCCTAGCATCTTCTCTAATGCTTCTACCAATGGTATGTTCATAGACAGATGCTTAAGCATTGAAAGGAATTTCTAGAACTTACCATTCTCCACCTTCTTCTTCATCCTTTGGGGGAATGGTAGTGGTGGTCGTGGGATAGCTTTTGGCACTTTCGTTGCCCCTTGATCCATGACAGGTTCCTTCTCACCTCTCGGGGCCTCTTGCAACTCACTAGTCTTTTTCTCAGCACTTGCATCATCATCCTCCATCATGCTCTCTTTCTTCCACTCAACCTCAACTAGAAACAGGGGGTAAACCGTGGTTTTACCACTCCTTTTCATCATTTCCAAACAATGTGCATCGTTCTTCGGATTTTGGACAGTGTTGCTACGTAGTGTATCCTTTTTTCAAGGGTTCATTGATTCTGACAGTTGCCCAAGATGGTGTTCAATTTGCTTGATGGCAGTAGCATGAGATTCCACCTTTTGATCCATATTTGACAAATCACCTCGAATCTCCTTCAGCTGATCATCAATGGACCTCACCTTCTTCAACATCTTGGCTATCATGCTCTCCAACTTTGATTACCCAGCCTCCCTTCTCGAGTATTGGGAGGAACATAGAATCTAGCTCGGTCATTGAGATATCCATCATTTCGCCTCCAATAACCTTCGCGCTCACGACCTCGGCTTCTACCTCTGAACCCATTTCTATTGTAGTTGTCTCAATACTAGTTCCGACCTTGATTTCCAGAACCTTGGCGCCAATTGTCTTGTCCAGATGCTTGGGCGTTGGTTTAGAAACCTGCCACTTTGCTATCCAAAATGTTTGCCTCATCCTCTGTATAAAAGTGATAAGCTCCTTGCTCCCTTCCGTGAGTACCCACTGCATTGACCTGTTTTTCTCCAGCTCCCATAATATGCTTTGTCAGAAAGTCCAATGATGTGCGCATATGAGCCAACTCCTGGTCACGCTCTTCTTCTTTTCTTCATTGGTCTGGAGTCAAACCAATAGCATATATTCCTGCCACCGCATCATCTTCCCTCGTATGCCAGGCCCTGATTGTCTTAGTCACCCTATCAAGAATGGTGGCAGCTTGCTCCTAGGTGTGACTTATCAATTCTCCTCCAGCTACCGTGTCTGCTACAACCTTGGTGCTATTATTCAAAGACCTGTAAAAAATTTCCAACAAACTATCATCTGGGATTTTATGGTTAGTGCACTTAGTCAACTTCTTTTTGATTCGCAACCAAGTTTCATAAAGTGCCTCAGTCTTGATCTGTCGAAAATTATAGATCTCATCTTTTAGTTGTAACATCCTAGATGGGGAAACGAATCTCTCCAAAAAGGCCAATTTAAGCTCCCTCCAGTTGGTTATGGAGTCATTGGGAAACTCTAATAACCACAAAATAGCTTCCCCGGATAGAGAAAAAGGGAAGAGTCGGAGCCGTATTGCATCCTGGCTTACTCTGGGCAACCTGTACGCCTTGCATATTTCTACAAAGTTCATTAGGTGCAGGTTGGCGTCATCCGCTACGTGACCACTAAACACCCCTTTCGTATTTAGCAACTGAATCATGGTGCTTGTAATGTTGAATTTGGCCCCAGCGGGCAGTGGTGGTGGCACAATTTCTCCAGTTGACCCGACTTCATCAATATCTGGGTCATCATCATCGTCAAATTATTGAGGGGAAAATCTATGAGCTTTGTTGTCCCTCCCTTGTCGACCAGCATTTACCACTTCATATCTTTTATCTTCCGCATGCTGTAGTGAAGCTTGATGAGCTAGCTCGGCTTGCCTATCTTCTTCAGCTATGTGGGCCTCTCTTTTCTCATGGTTTTCCATGTTATGTCGTGCTCTTTCGATTTCGAGATTTAATGGAACAAGGGGATCTCCTCTACTCCGAGTGCTTGAAATTCACCGGAGAACAGCCTGTGTGTATCAAAAGAAACACAAAAATAAATGTAATTAAAGAAATAACTACCAAAGAGTTAATTACAAGCTAATAACCTAGTTTCAGTTATATTCCCTAGCAACGACACCACTTTTTGATAACACTCAAACCACACCTCTTACTGAAGTGAGAAGCAAATGTTGTCAATAAAGAACCCAACTAGAGGTTGGGGTCGAACCCAAAGGGAATAGGGAGACTGGATTATAGCCGTTAATTCAAATTGTGAGGTAGTTACTTCAAATAGGGGGATTTTGAAGAAAATTAATAATAAAAGCAAATATTAAAATTCTGGTGTTGATTCAATATCAAAGGATAATAAGGGTTTGTGGTCACCACGGTTTCATAATTGCTTTGGGTATACACTCGAGATTATCACCAATACTTAATTATAGAACTAATAACTTAGGTTCATTCAAACGACCGACCAGTCCCTAATGAATGACTATACTCAATCACTCGACCAAGTCTCATAAGCAGTTTCTAACTATCCGTTATTACTAAGTTCCAGATTTCACTATCCTTCGACCACGGCTCAAGTTAATATAATGATTATCAAAATCAAGGCTCTGTTGTAATTCGTTTTTCCTAATCTCTACCTCTTCGACAAAAGAAAGTAAAGAATTCGGGCATGTCCTAACGTTGCACACCGTTAAGAAACGTTTAAGCATGAAAAGAATACAATATAAGTATTTGGTATTGATTTTAAAATCACTTTGTGTAACCCTAAGTTGTTAATCCACCATGGTTCCCACAACCCTAGCTATGGAGGTTATAGCCTCTTATAGTTGTAAAATTATGATTTGCATTCATGATTAAGAATAAAAATCAATACTTACAATAATGATTGAGAAAAACACTTCCTTCAATTACTCCGCAAAATCTTGAAAAACAAGTAGAAAGATCGAGATGAATTCAAGAAAAGGTTGATCACAAGTTGAATAAACTCAATTCTCTTTCTCTCCTACTTGATTCTCTTCTCTATGATTGTCTGATTGTTTTTAGAAAAATAAAACCTAAAGCGTATTTGTACAGACACAAGAATCCTTTTCCTAAACTAACTGGATGAATTTCCATATCTGGTGTCGCAATCGTCACGAGCCAAGTTATGATTTGTAGTAGCTTCCTACGACTCGTAGCTGCCTATCGTACCTTGCATTGTTGAATGAATATCGGCTAAGTGTTGGATCCAGGTACGATCCGTACCTCCTTCATACAACCTGTTCTGAGCTCCCGTAGTTTAATTCTGAAACTTTGGAATTCTCTTGAAGTTCAACACGACTGTCATGGTACAATTCATACCTTCTTCCCATGAGTCGTACATTCCTTCCATAGAAGGAGTCATCACTTTATGCAACTTTTCTGAATTTTGTCATGATTTCTTCATCAAGTCTCGTACCATATTGGTACGATTCGTACTGAGACTCGTACATTGCCTTTCTTCACCTTAATCCTTCTGCAACTTCTCATGGCCCTCAGTACGACTCGTAGGTCCTTCCTACGGTTCGTATTGTGATCTGCACGTTAAGCCTATTTTGCATCTTTCAGGCTTTCTTTTACCATTTTTAGGTCCAACATCAATTCATCCTGCAATCAAAGGAAAATTGCATTATATCCACATAAACATACCTAAGTTCATGTTATTTTCTTAGTTTTGAGTGCCGAAAGTGCTGTAAATCCCCAACACATCAGTAATAGCATATGCTTCAAGGAAATTCAGAATTCATGAAAAGAACTATCCACCCATGATCTGGAGTTAGCTGCAGTGGTTCACGCCTTAAAGATATGGAGGCATTTCTTATATGGGGTGCATGTGGATATTTTTACTAACCATAAAAGTCTTCAGTACATTTTCACACAGAAAGAGTTGAATTTGTGACAATGTCATTGGTTAGAATTGTTGAAAGATTATGATGCGAACATCTTGTATCACCCAGGGAAATCTAATATATTGGTGGATGCTCTTAGCCGCTGATCTATGGGCAGTTTGGCATATCTAAGGCCAGAACAACAGGAAATGGCCCGAGAATTGCACCGGCTAGCCAGCTTAGCAGTTCGTGTAGTTGATACAGAGGATAATGGAGACATAATTCAGAATACTGCAGTATCATCCCTAGTTGTAGAAGAAAAAGAAAGGTAGTATGAAGATCCTCATTTAGCACAGCTCAGAGATAAGGTACAACAAGGAGAAGTACCAGTCATTGAGGTAACTGAGGATGGGGTTTTGAGATGTAGGGGTTGCCTTTGCATTCCAGATGTGGCAGGACTTCGCCAGTAGATCATGGTAGAGGTACATTATTCTCGTTATTCTCTTCACCCAGGTTCAACAAAGATGTATCATGACATAAAAGAGATTTACTGGTGGCCGGGAATGAAGAAACGGGTAGCGGAATTTATAGCACAATGTCCTAACTGCCAATAGGTAAAGGCGGAACATCAAAAACCCGATAGATTGACACAGGAAATAGCAGTGCCTATGTGGAAATGGGAGGCAATCAATATGGATTTCATAACAGGATTACCCCGTACCAGGATTAGATTTGACTCCATCTAGGTGATTGTTGACAGATTGATGAAGTCAGCTCATTTTTTGCCGGTCAGGACCACCTTCTCAACCAAGGACTATGCTAAATTATATATCAGGGAAGTAGTTCGATTACATGGTGTTCCAGTAACGATCACTTCTAATAGAGGAGCGCAGATCATAGTTAATTCTGGCAGTCCTTTCAGAAGGGCTTGGGGACACAAGTTAATCTAACTACAACTTTCCATCCTTAGACAGACGGACAGGCAGAACGTACCATCCAGACGCTCGAGGATATGTTATGGGCGTGCGTGTTAGACTTCAAAGGCAATTGGGATGAGCACTTACCCCTTATTGAATTTCTTACAATAATAGTTATCGTTCGGCAATCCAGGTAGTGCCTTACGAGGCCTTATATGGGCGGAAATGCAGGTCCCTAGTTGGTTGGTTTGATGTAGGAGAATCAGAATTAATTGGGCCAGACATAATCCACCAGTCAGAAGAGAAAGTAAAGCTTATCAGAGAACGTCTGCTGACAGCTTAGAGCCGCAAGAAATCTTACGTTGACGTACGACGTAGAAGTTTGGAATTTGATATAGGCGATTGGGTATTTTTGAAAGTTTCTCCAATGAAGGGCGTGATGAGGTTTGGTAAAAAGGGCAAGCTTAGCCCGTGGTTTATTGGCCCGTATCGAATTACTTGGAGAATAGGTCAGGTGGCATATGAGCTAGATCTACCTTCAGAATTGGAATCTGTTCACCCAGTCATTCATGTGTTGATATTAATAAAATGCATAGGGGATCCATCCCGAGTTGTGCCAATTGAGGACATCTAGGTTATTGAGGAATTAGCCTACGAAGAGGTTCCAATGGCCATATTGGATTGGAAAGTTCGCAAGTTGAGAACTAAAGATGTCGCCTCTGTTAAGGTATTATGGAGAAATAGGTATACAGAAGAAATGACCTAGGAAGTCGAGGATGACATGAGATCCAGATATCCTCATTTGTTCTAGGTTTAATTCGTATTACGCAATTAAGGTAAAAATTGTTGGTTCAGTTGTTGATTTACAATTTATGTTATATGTAATGCTAAGTTGTCTATCATCTTACTGTGAAAGAGTTTTTATAGTGTTATGTGAAATGCCTATTTTGGACTATTCTACATTTCAGGGTTTTCAGATAGTCCATATTACAGGGGAGACTCTGCCAAAATTTTTCCAGAATAGTAGTTAAAAGGGTTAGATTCTCGTAAGCTAAAGTGACATTCGAGGACGAATGTTCAAAAAGGGGGGAGGATGTTACACCCCATAAGTTTATAATGTTTAGTCGGTATATTTGTACGTTATTCAAGAGTTTTAGAGTACGACGTGTGCGATAAAGGGCTCGGGAAAAGGTCGAACGAGCACGAAATTAGGGAAGCGAGGGAGAAGGCCAAGGCAGGCTGCAACAGGGGCAGCGTGCCATGGACCCCCTCCCTCTGCGTTGGGCTCCATGGCATGCCCGACTTTTGGCACAACCCGCCAAAAGATTATATAATTTTAAGTTTTCCTTTGTGTTATTTCATATATACATACATACCTTCGTCCATAGAAAGGAAAACGAGAAACTTATGGTAATTTTCTTCCAATTACGCTGCCAAATGCCGCCCAAACTCAAATTAACTTCAGTTATCAGGTTATAAGCCTGAAGGTAGAATTACTACGGAGTTAGTTTCTCAAAATTCGCTCGGAAAATCGTAACTCCACCGAGTAGAAGTTGTCAGAATTGCTCCAAACTAATTTCTATACGATCATAAGCTTCAAGTAAGTATTTCTCCCTTTTGAACTATTGAGAAATTATACATTTTTTACTGTGTTTTTTTAAGTTAAAGTATAGTTAATATTAGTATTAAAAGTTATCGTTTTTGCCAAATTTAGTACTGAAACTAGTCTCATCCTCCCAGTAATACGATTACAGTTGGAAAGGGCTGTTGAATACAAATTGAAACTCACCGGTTAGAAAGAAAGTCGGCACTTGAGGTATGTAAGGCTATCACTTCGGCAAGTTACGTTCATTGTAAAGCTAGTACGACCCGTGTATCTATAGTACTTCAGAGTAAACCTATTGGCATCAGCTGTTATAAACTGAATTGAGCCTATGGTGACAACATAGTAATTCTTGTCCGAGTTAATCTAGCTAGAATGGTCTTACTCCGATGTTGAGTAGTTAGATGTTACCCCATACAGGGTTACATTTATTGAGGCTGCGAGGGCCACATTGAATTCCATTTATTATGTCCGCGAGGGCCATACAGAGTTCCATTTACTGAGGCCGTGAGGGCCATTTTGAGTTCTATTTATTAAGGCCACGAGGACCATTTTGAGTTCCATTTATTGAGGTCGTAAGGTCCATACCGAGTTCCATTTACTGAGGTTGTGAGGTTCATACTAAGTTCTATCAAATAGAGGTCGTGAGGGCCGTAATGACTTTCACCAGATTGAGGCTGCGAGGGCCATACCGACTTACAGTACACACCATCCTTAATACTCAGATAGTAGGAGTGGACCTTGTTTGTACTTGTCGGGCTTATGGGGGCCCAGGTAGGTTCTTTTGTGTTGTTGTACCTCCTAGGCTTATAGGCCCAGTTAGGTTCTTGTTTGCTTATATAGACTTTTTGTTTAGAAAATTCAGACAGTGAAAGTATTCAGGTTAAATCCTTACTCTCTTCCTTTAATTACTACAGTTTTACCAGCTTTCAATCAATTATTATCTTTTTGCCTTACATATTCGGTACATGTTGTACTGATGCCCACCTGGGGTGCTGCATCGCTTTCCTGTAGGTACGAATAGACGCTTTTCGAGATGTTCCTATCCTCCAACTAAAGTCAGTAGTTTATTCAGCTCCTTCCCTCTGGAGTTGAAAATTAGTGGAGGTTTGTACTTTTTATGTACACTTTTTTGGTAGGTCGGGGCCCTTTCTCGACCATTATATCACTCTAGAGGCTTGCAGACTGTTGTACATTTCTTGTGGTTAGTTGTTGTTGGTCGTGTAGGTCCCGTGTATGCTTTATTTCCTTTGTTGGCAATGTGGGGCCTTGTTTATATGTTAGTTGGCGGCCTTGTTGGCCATAACGTAGTTTAGTGCCCGATTTACTTTTCAGTTATAACTAGACAGCATGATGGCCTTGTCGGCCTGCATAGAATCCTTTTTATTGCATTGCTATGGTCAGCTATCTTCTTTTACAGGTGGCCTTGTCGGCTATGGGCTATACTTACAGCCGAGATACAACCCTTTCATTTCTTGAGTTAAGCGTCAAATGCGCCCCAGTCCAGTCAGGTTAGTTCAGACCAGTAGGGCACCAGGTGCCAGTCATACCCTCCAAGGTGGGGCATGACAATCCTAGGATGTTTGAAAACTGTGTCAAGTAGAGTCCTTTTCCTGGGTGTGAAGTGCACCACACTTATGAGGAGGAGGCTATGAGGCATTATTGGGAAATTTCCCTTTTCTTCATGATTTTTGTCGTACGTAGAGTATGAATATCTAAAATGTCCTTCTAACTCATGCTCTACCATTTTCAGTTGACGATGCCTCCCTGAAGAGTAAATGGAAGGAGGTTTGGTTATGCCATCCAGCAAGCCCCACCAGCTTCAGCACCCCCTCAAAAAGATCAGGTGACACCTACCGAATTCAGGGCTGCTATACAAATGTTAGCCTAGGCAGTGACCAATCAGGTCAACCAACATGCCGTTGTACCTACAAATGCAGGTGGACCTACACTTTCTAGAAGAGTTCGGGACTTTACTCGGGTGAATCTCTAGAACTTCATGGGTCTATGATAAATGAATACCCACATGACTTCAATGATGAGGTTCGGAAGATCACCTAAATCATGGGCATTACCTCTATTGAGAGTGTAGACTTGGCTGCCTATCAGCTGAAAGGAGTGACCCAAATATGGTATAGACAGTGGAAGGAAAGGAGACAGGTTGGTGCAGGCTTGATGAAGTGGGACGAGTTTGTGACTGTGTTCCTAGATAGGTTCTTTTCTCGGGAGTTAAGGGAAGCTAAGGCCGTGGAGTTCGTGAATTTGAAACCAAACGACATGATGGTGTAGGAATATGCCTTAAAGTTCACTCAACTGTCAAAGTATGCTCCAAAAATAGTTGTTGAGACGAGGGCTCGCATGCTCAAATTCATTAATGGAGTCTCATAATTTGTGGTTAAGGAGTGCAGGACTGCCATGCTCATCAACGAGATGAACCTCTTTAGGCTTATCATCAATGCACAACAGATAGAGGAGGAGAAACTGAAGGAGATAGAGAGGGAGAGTAAGCAGGCAAGGACATGTCTGTTTGAGTATTCACAGTAGAGATTAGGTGGTGGTAGTCACCCACAATAGCAACAGAGACCTCCAACACCCTCATCAGCCAGTGCTCCTTCAGCCCCGTAAAGATCGGAAGGGTGGAGCATCAGGCTCCCAGTCTCAGAGCCATGTCTCCAGTAGCCACACTTTTCCAGTATGTCCTAAGTGTGGTAAGAACCATCCGGGTGAGTGCCATCTGGGAAAGGAGGGTTATTTTGATTGTGACCAACTGAGTCACAGATTGAGGGATTGCACATTAGCAGGATGCGGGAAGGCCTAGTCCATTACATCAGCAGCTCCGCCATGTAGCTCAACTCAGCACGAAACTACCTTAGGTATAGGTGGCGCTCAGCGCCAAAACTGCGTTTATGCCCTATCCTCCTGTTGGGACCAAGAGAACTCACCTGATATGGTCACTGGTATGTTACTTCTCATTCAGATAGATATATATGCTTTACTGGATCCAAGAACCACACTTTCTTTCATGACTCCTTACATTGCTGTCCAGTTTGATATCAATCCGAAAATTCTCTTGGAATTATTTTCAGTCTCTACTCTGGTTGATGAGTCAGTTAGAGTCAATCGGGTATACAGGAATTGTCCTATCATTGTGTTACATAAAGTCATCTCAGTTGATCTAGTAGTGTTAGATATGGTCGATATTGATCTCATTCTTGGCATGGACTAGTTACATTCTCGTTATGCCTCAGTTAACTGCATAACCAAAGTCGTTAGATTCTAGTTTCCTAATGAACCAGTCCTAGAGTGGAAGGGTCATACTTCAGCGCCTCAGGTTTGGTTCATCTCATTACTTAATGCTAGGAAAATGATCTCTAAGGGATACATTTATCACTTGGTTATGGTCAAGGATTCTAGTTTCGAAACCCCGACTCTTTAGTCAATTCCATTCTTCAGTGAATTTCTACATGTGTTTCTCGAGGATCTTCCTGGAGTCCCTCCTGAGTGGGAAATAGACTTCGGCATGGACCTTCTCCCAGATACCTAACCTATCTCAATTCCTCCTTAAAAAATGGCTCCAACTGAGCTTAAAGAGTTAAAGGAACAACTGAAAGACCTTTTATATAAGGGATTCATCAGACCCAGCATCTCTCCATGGGGTGCCCCCATCCTATTCATGCAAAAGAAAGATGGTACACTTAGAATGTGCATCGACTACCGTCAGTTGAACAAGTTCACGGTCAAGAACAGATATCCTCTACCCAGGATTGATGAATTGTTCGACCAACTCTTGGGATCTAGCTATTTTTTCAAGGTAGATATCATATCAAGATACCATCAACTCAGGTTCAGAGAATGTGACACTCCAAAAACAACTTTCAAAACTCGTTATGGTCACTATAAGTTCGTAGTTATGTATTTTGGACTAACAAATACTCCTGCAAGTTTTATGGATTTGATGAATAGGGTATTCAAGTCACACCTAGACATGTTCATTATCATCTTTATATTCTAGTTTACTCCAGAACAGAGGAGGAACATGCAGATCACCTGTATAGTGTTGCAGATTCTCAGGGACTTCTAGCTGTTTACTAAATTCAACAAGTGTGAATTCTAGCTAAAATAAGTGGCATTCATCGGTAATGTTGTCTCCAGTGAGGGTATTCATGTGGATCCTCAAAAGATAGCAGTAGTCAAGGACTGGCAAAGACCCACCTCTCCGTCGGATATCAGGAGTTTCTTGGGTCTAGCTGATTACTACAAATGGTTCGTAGAAGGGTTCTCCTCCATTACCTCTCCTTTAAACAGACTAACTCAAAATAAAGTGAAGTTCCAGTGGTCCGATGCATATGAGAAGAGTTTTATGGAGTTGAAAACTCGACTCATTACATCCCCAGTTTTGACTCTGCTAGAAGGTTCAGACAGGTTTGTGATCTATTGTAATGCCTCTAGAATTGGCCTTGGTTGTGTTCTAATGCAGCATGGTCAGGTTATAACTTATGCTTCCAAATGACTCAAGGTTCATACAAAGAACTATCCAACTCACGATCTTGAGCTGGCAGCAGTAGTATTTTCTTTGAAGACTTGGAGGAACTACCTTTATGGTGTTCATATAGATGTGTTGACTGACCACAAAAGCCTATGGTATGTGTTTAGTTAGAAGAATTTGAACCTTTTTCAGAGAAGATGGCTAGAATTATTGAAAGATTATGATATGAGTGTGTTTTATCATCTAACAAAGGCCAATATAGTAGATGATTCCCTCAATAGGATGTCTATAGGGAGTGTCGCTCATATTGAGGAGGGTAAAAAGGAGTTGGCAAAGGATATTCATAGACTGGCTCGGTTAGGGGTCCAGTTGGTTGATTCAGCAGAAGGTGGAATTGTAGTCTAGAGTGGGTCAAAATCCTCTCTGGTGGTAGGGGTTAAGACAAAGCCGGATGAAGGCCCAATTCTACTCAAGCTGAAGGAAGCAGACCTAAAGAAAAAGGTAGAAGCATTCTCCAAAGGGGGAGATGGTAGGCTCCCTTACCAGGGAAGGTCGTGTGTTCCTAATGTAGATTATTTGAGGCAGCAGGTACTAATGGAAGATCACAGCACCAGGTAGTCTATCCATCTAGGTGCCACCAAGATGTACCAGGATCTATAAGAAGTCTACTGGTGGAATGTCACGAAGAAGGACAATGCAAAATTTGTGGCTAAGTGTGTAAATTGCCAATAGGTCAAGGTTGAACATCAAATACCTGGGGGTATGACTCAGGATATTAGCATTCCTACTTGGAAGTGGGAAGAATTAAACGTGGATGTTATTACAGGTTTACCTTGTACGTGCCGACAGCATGACTCAATTTGTGTGGTTGTAGACCGGATGACTAAGTCAGCACATTTTCTACTAGCTAAGACAATAGATTCAGTAAAGGATTATGCTAGACTATACATCTACGAGTTAGTCAGACTGCATGGAGTTCCCTAATTAATCATTTCAGATAGGGATACTCAGTTTACCTCGCACTTCTAGAAGTCATTTCTGAAGGGACTTGGTACTCAAGTCAAGCTCAATACAACTTTTCATCCACAGATAGATGTCCAGGATGAGCGGACTATTCAGACTTTGGAGGATATGATAAGGGCTTGCATGATTTATTTCAAGGGCAGTTGGGATGATCACCTACCTCTCATCGAGTTTGCATACAACAACAGCTACCAGTATTCAGATGGCCTCATATGAGGCATTATATGGTAGGAGGTATAGGTCTCCTATAGGGTGTTTTGAGATTGGTGAAGCTACCTTAATAGGACCTGATTTAGTACATGAGGCTATGCAGAAGGTTCAGCTTATCATGAAACGACTGAAAACATCTCAAAGCCAACAGAAATTATATGTAGATGTAAGAAGAAGGGAGCTAGAGTTTGTTGTGGACGATTGAGTATATATGAAAATATAACCTATGAAAGGGGTTGATGAGGTTCAGGAATAAGGGAAAGCTCAATCCTAGATATGTTGGTCCTTACAGAATCTTGAGATGCATTGGCAATGTGGATTACAAATTGGATTTTCCTATGGATTTAGCATCAGTGCATCCAATCTTCCATGTGTCTCTATTGAAGAAATGCATCGGTGATCCGACCTCAATTATTCCTTTAGAGAGTATTGGTGTAAAGGACAACCTCTCTTACAAAGAGGTTCTAGTTCAGATTCTGTACCGTCAAGTTCTTAAGGTAAGGAACAAGGAGGTTCAGTAAAAGTGTTATGGAGGAACCAGCTAGTTGAGGGAGCTACATCGGAATCCTAAGCAAATATGATGGATAGATACCCTCATTGTTTCCCTTCTAGCTCATCTTCAGCATCAGGTACTACATCCCTCCTCAATACTTTATTTGGTTCCATACTCGTCAGCTCTATTCATGTCTTAGTGTGCACCCTAGTTGCATGAATTCAGTTAGTGTATCTATCTCAGTTTGGAGTCAATCACTCCTTTAGTATTTAGTTTATAGCTTTCAGTTGGGGATTGCAGCTCCTTCCCAACCATTCCAACTTACTTAGCCTTCATTCGAGGATGAATATTTCCAAGGGGGAGATATTGTAATACCCAAAAAGTTCCTAAGACTAAATCCCTGAATAATCCTAAAAACCCAAAAAAAAATTCTCAGAACGACTCAACCAATGAGTTATTGCCAGGACCAACAACCCATCAGAAGATTCATTATCAAATTCGGCAAATTTTCCCTCAAGTACCAATGAGACGTAGAATGACTCACTGTACGAAGTAAAGAGTCATCCAGTCGTATGTTGTGACCTAATCCAGAAACTTGTCAAGTCCTTCTCCCAAACAATGAGCCAGACAACGATTCATTAGTAGATTTAACGACTCATCCTATGAAGTCGTTGAATGAGATCCAAAAAGTATTAAAGTCACTCTAGTGACAATGAATGGAAACAACAACCCGTTGTTTTAGCTAACGGGTCATTCTATCCACCTGTTGGGAGTGGTTTAGAGCTTGTTAAAAATTCTTCCATTGACCATGAATGGATTCAATGACCCATTGTTCCATCTAATGGGTTGTCCTTTTCATCCATTGGTCGAAGTCCAGAAATTGAATTTTGAGACCCAGGACTAATGATTGCTCAAACGAGTCGTGATCACAACTAATGACTCATTGTGTGACCCATTGGATCCTGACGAGTAGTTTTCAGACTTTTCTCCAGGGGTATTTTTGTAACTTTTTGCTATTTTAGTTCCTACACTACATCGTATTGGGATTGGTCGAGGGGGGATTTAGGGGAGTAGTTGACCCGCTCTCCTCATTTTCTTTCCTAATTACTCAGACTTTCACTGTAAGAACTCAGACAGGCTTCTCAGGGCAAGAGCTAGGGCTTCTTCTTCTTCTCAAGATTTCAAGAGCTTCCTTAGAGAATTCTTCTACAAGTATGTGGGAGTTTAGAAAGGGGTATTCCTTTCACCCTTATGCCCCAAAATAACCAGTGAACCCTAGCTTCCTTTCAAGTTTCCTAGAAATCATGGCCCAGGTTTTCTTCCTGATGTTGAATTTCCCTATCTCTTAAATCTTTTAGTGTTTCCAGAATCAGTACTATGCTGTAATTTGTGTTATTTCTTTCAACTAGTAAAATATCTCTCCAGGCTCTTTATTTTTACATGATTGTGATACTTCACTTTATGATTTAGCAATGTCTTTGAACAGTATAATCTTTCTTAAATATGCATGATTTATGTCATATACTTTATAGTTCTAGTGACATTTAGCATACTCAGTAATATCAGTACTACCAGTATTTCAGTACCATCAGTATTAGATCGTTTAAACTCTCAGGGTACTTCCAGACAAGTAGTGTCGACCTAGTCTTAGGACATTAGTTTAAAGCTATTAGTGTAGTATAGTTACATATACCTATATTTATTTATTGTATATTCAGTTGGGAGTAGAACTTAGCACCGAGTGGATCGGGGTTCAGCACATCCAGGCTCCTAGAACTATGATCCACTATAGAATTTGACCCGAATGGGTTTTACAGTCACTGATTACATAGCCTAGTCACTGTACCCTGGCAAGGTACAATGGGCCTTATCGATGGGGAGTAAATATCAAACTCCATTTCTGGCTCACGTGGTTATATGTCAGTTAACAGGCACTCCTATATTTGTTAAGCAGCACTATTGTTGAGGCAATTCAAGTACACTACTCGCATCATTGAGGCAAATATGATTTATTTCTCGTTTTCACAATCCAAGTTTTCCCCAAGAGCCATTCTTATAAACACCCTTCTTTTCGCCATTAACCATGTACTAGATAAGAGGTAGCACCACTCAATTATTTTCTTTCTTTCTTTCATCAAAAGATTCAATCAACCACTTATATGCTAAGCATTCGGTGCTACGTCACATTGAAGCTTATTCTTTATTTCTCTATTAATGCACACATCCCCAAACATAGGTTTTTAACTACATCAATGTTTTATTTTTCATTCACATCCTCCCCCGAATCTTGGGCTTTTATCCCTTTTCTTATCACTAGAAATTAGGGAGGAACGGGTGCCAAAATAGAGGATTTAAGAAGGGTAAAGGTGTGTAATATGGTTTTCAAGAAAAAGGTTTAAGGCTCAAAAAGGTTGATTTAGATCAATGTTAAAGGAGGGCATTTTTCAATGGAGTGATTATTCAAAGAGGGCCTAAGTTCATTTTCCAAGCTCAGTCACATCTAAGATTTCACCTTGAATCACATTCGAGGTAAGTTTTAGACAACATGCATACACAAGAATATGCTACACCCTTACCACACAAGGTGTCACTATTTCAAGGAGTATAGCTATTCTAAAAATAAATTGTAACACATGACTTTTGAAAAATTATTTCGAGTTTCGCACAACTCATTTTTGAACCAAAAAGCCAAACAAAGAACATAGACATTATGACAAGTCAAAGATTTTTATATTCATTTTCCCCTCTTTTGTCAAATTTCTTTCAAATTCCTTTGCAAAAAATTTTTTGGTGGTGACACTCAAGAAAAGTGCAACATGGACTCAAAATAACAAACTAAAATATTATATTTTCCCTTAAAAAAGTCTCCTTTAAATACATAATCGAGAAATGTCACCCAGTTCGACATAAAAAGTTTTTACTCTTTGGGAAAAAATCGTGGTATAAATAAAACCCTTTGAGTTTATTGAACTAGCTATTATCTACAATGACGATTGCAAAGAACGGGTGGTAAATCAATTGACATGGTAGACCAACCCCATATCATGGCAACTCATATCACAATAGCACGAAGATCAAGCCCAGCAATGGCCAACCATTGAAATAAATACAAAACAGGCATGGCAAGGGCATCAATTCATCCAAATAACATCAATAACATCTAATCTTGATCCCCAACTGAAGATATAACATTGTCCCTGATGTTAAATTAGAAAGGATAAGGGGAAAGAATTGCTTGTGTTGTTTACTCTAAATCAATATCTTGTGGCAATATCTGTGAGCTGGTGCCAGCACCACCCCTTGGGAGTCAGTTGTGCCCAATGACTCAAAAAATACACATTGAGTCTGCGAAGAAGCAGTGGCATCATCCTCTGGTGCGTTCTCCTCATCCACCTCGAAGCTCCCAAACAAGTCATAAATCAGGCCTCAAGTAGTGTGTGGGGCATCCATAACTTTATCTAAGAAGCTCATATTCACACTTGTCGGGGGGTCTTGGCCCTTCATCACCTTTATATCTGCTCAGAATGAATCAACAACTCCCTAAACAACATGAACTCTTGTGCTAACCTGTTAAGGCTGTCAAAAACATCTTTCATAACATTCTTGATAGACCTCTAGATCAAGGATGGAAGATTCTTGGCCAATTTGGTGAGTTGTTTGTCATCAGAATATGTCATATTGGCCAACTTTTAGATCCCTCTTAGTCCGGAGGAAAGAGGTGGTGGTGAAGGCCTAGGAGGTAGCACATTATTGAAGGCATGTCTCGACATCACGGGTGTAGGAGCATCTAGGTCATGCTCAATGTGGGTTCTAATAGTCTCATGAGCCAGGGAACTCTCAATTACATCCCATGATTGCATCCTTCTCTTCTTAATCTTGGGAGCATCGATATCCCTTTTCTTTTCAATATTAATTATTCCGATGGCAGAGCAAGAATGATCAGACTCAAAATAGTGCACTCCCACTTTACCACATAGCGTGTTGATTAGTACAGGAAAGGGAATGGAAAGGGCAGGTTGTCTAGCTTTTCACTTGATTTGAACCACAATCGTTTCCACAAAATTCACGTGAATTCTTGAAATAATGCAAGTGATCAGGATGGCAGCATGGATGAGAACCTTTTGGTCATTCTTTGATGGCAGCAAGCGGGAGAAAACAAAATCAAGCCACAGTTTGACTTCAAAATGGAGGTCTTGTCTAGAAATCTCACCATCTAAAGTGGCCCATGTTGGCTGATGAATCGTAATGATTTCATCCACCTATTGGAGTTGGTGGCTCTTTGTGGCAATTTTCTCCGCAAACACTATCCCCGGAGTAATAGGTTCATCCCAATTGATAGAATTGATGGCGTCGGGGGTAATGTCGATTTCTTCCCCCTTACTAGAATATATGGCAGGAATGAGAACTCTTCCACCCTCTTTGAGTGCTTTATTCAGTCTTGCCTCGCGTGGTATAAGGCATAGAACTCTAGCACTAAGTTAGGATAGTAGCCTTCGGGTGCATCCAAGAAAGGTAACCAATCCTTGCGGTGAACTTCCTATTGATATTTAGGAACTCATTCCCGAGCCCAGCCAAGTTAAAACTCTTTTATGGTGTGAAAGACCGGCTATCCAGATACTTGATGAAATAGGGCTTCATTTCCTCAACAAGAAGTGCAAACTTTCCTTCGCATTAGTAAAGACAGGACTGTCCTTACTTTTGTTCTTGCTTTTAGTGGAGGAGGGAGCCTTTCGGGCAATCCTATAAGTGTTTTTCCTATTCAATGTCATAGCTTGAAAAATAATGTGAGTACCAAGAAAACATAAACAAAAATTTAATTTTTTTATTAAAAAGAAAAAGAAAAAACCTACAAGAAGCTAAGATAAGAAAAAGAAATAAAATGCAAAATAGAAAAGTAGCAGGGAACTGACTCTGTACACATGTGAGACACTTGTGTTTCGTAGGTGGAGTCCTGCGACATGAAATTGAGATGCATGTATGGGGAAAAAACCAGGCATTATTTTCCGCCCACCTGCATTTGCACATACATCTCGCAGATGGAGACTTGTGGCACGTAGGTGGAACGTATGTGGAAGATAGTGAGTAGGTAATTCCTAATATTCACATGCGTTGTATCTGCATTATGCAGGGCAATATCTGTGGCACGCATATGCCTAGCAATGCCTTATTCCATATGTAACAAGCTTCAAACTAGATTAACCCCACATTTGATCAAAGTCTAGCTGATGTGTCAAGAATTAGCAACACATCTTTACTTAATTTCATAGCATTCTGCATGTCTCTAGGAGTTAAATTAAGTAGAAAACTAACGTTATTATACTATGTTTCAGGAACCCAAATAAAATAAAGAAAGGAGGCATTAAAGTTGTTGAATCTGCCAAAAATCAGAATGCAATTGCAGAAAAAGTCAAAGGATGGTTCAAAAGACGGAAAAGACAGTTTAGAAGACGGTCAGTCTTTCAAAAGATGGTTCGAAAGATTGTTCGTGTTTTGAAAATATAGTTCGTCCTTTAAACTTGGTCCCTCCAAAAGTGAATTTTAGCTAGGATTCTTGGCTTAGTATAAATAGTCCTTTTTCATATTTTTGAAGTGAGTCTTGATAGTGTAGCATAGTTTTAGCTAGATTTCCATTTATTTTCATAGATTTTTAATTGAAGTTCAAGATCAAGTTATCAATTCAAGTTTTCTTCTCCTAATTGTAATTTCATTGGTAAGAATATCTAATTATTTTCTTTCTTCTTCTCTTCTTTCTATGGGTAGCTAAACTCATATCTAGGGTTGTGAACCCTAATGACCCAATTTGGTAAAATTGAGTTTGGGCTTATGAATATTTGATTGATATTTTCTTTGTAATGTGTGATTGGTGATGAGAGTAATTCAATCCTGCCAAATTACCTTTATGAGGCTTAAAAGAGAAAATTTAGGTTGGGTTAGCATCAATCAATAATAACTCAAGGTATAACCCTTGTTTAATGGATTCTCCTAGACATAGGTTGAATTCCAATTGGCAACAAGCAATTCGATAGAAGGGAGTTCTCTTCAATTTGACAAAATTTAAGTAGATTGACACATATGGTACTATTGAAAGATATCCATGGGTTGCCGAAGTAAATTTCTTGCGTGTTTAGCCTTATCCCACTCTCAATTCTTCAACATTGAGTGATTTAGGGGGATCACCCATAATTGGGGTCACTTCCCTAGTTTTTCATAATATTGAATTTTTAACTTGAATCAATTTCATTCTTAGTTATAATATCTCTTTTCACTTTAACTTGAATAGAGTCTTAATCTACAAATCAACTTTGAAACTAATTGATAGTTTTGGCCTACAATTGTCTCTATGGATACGATCTCTACTCATTGAGTTGGGTAATTATATTATATCTCTGGTGTACACCTTCAATCTGAGGGGTGGATCAAGGGCAATATCGTTAATTTGGCACCATTGCTGGAGACATTGGCACGGGTCCTATCAAGTGATTCTTATTTGGTTTGCTTGTTTATTTTTATTCTATCACTTTTTCTTTGTGTTGTTGTGTGAAGAAGGATTATCATGGCATCATGGCATGAGAACAGGTTTGGAGGTTGCAACCCATGTATTTATGGCCCATGCCCATATTGTGGAGGACCCCATTTTTGACAAGATTGTGAACATGCCCCTAGGAGAGAGATGTATGCATCCTATCACTCCTATGATGGGTATAATTGCAATTTATGTGGTGGTCAAGATGGACATTGAGGTGATTATCCTAACTATTATGACTTATCCCCAATGTGTTCTAATGAAAATGCTAGTTGTCCTGAGTTTGACATGACCAATGACAAGGCATGTGAAGGACAAAGTGCTGAATTTGAAAGAATCAAAGAAATGCTCCAAACTTTGTTGGATCGAAGTTTTAACTTGGAAGAGATCAACAAATCCATCTCAATAAATGTCATGGAATAGCAAAGAGTAAAAGATTCATTTGATGATACACTTTACATTCCTTTGGAATCGTCTACCCTTCAAGAGGTAATGATTGATGAAGAGATTTCTACATCAATGGATGAGACACAAAGCCTTCAAGACCACAATTACTATTGTGCAAATGAAGAAAAAGAGCTAAAGATTGAAGAATAATTCTCTAGGTCTCAAAGTGGAGAGTTTGAAGAGATGTCGTGGAGCAAAATAGGGAAAAATGCACATAATGGGCAAGTCTTGATCGAATAATGGGGAGAAGATCAACTTGAAAATGAGAAAACTGTTCAAGACATGAATTTTTCCATAGATGGACTTTTGCAAGGCTTGGACAATCTCCTATCATGATGAAATGATCACGGATACTAAATTTTGAAGTGGTTACCAATGAAAAAGAGGTCAAGATAGATTTTGAAGAGACAAGGGTGATTTTCCAACCAATCAATCCAAAAATACTACAAGATGTCAAAATTGAAGAAATAACACTAGAGTTGCAACGAGAAGCCCATCAATTCATTTTTTAGGACTCTAGTGCATTTGAGGGTGAGGATGTCAAGAGAGAAGCAAATTTGAAAATGGATCGACTTAGACCACATTCAAACCATTTCTCAACATTGTGCTTGATTGAAAATAAGGAAAATGAGGAAACCTAGCCTATGGAGGATCTTCAAGAGAAGGATCAAAGTTATTTTATTTCAAAGTTTGCCATACCTAGAAGGAAAAATGACATTCCTTAAAGCCAAAAGGTGCAAAATGAAATACTCAAGAGACGGCCCCTTTGTGTTCATACCATTATCCCGTAAGAATCATCGAAGTCTTGATTCAAATACGGGGCGACAATTCATATCCTCAAAGTGAAAAAAAAGTAGAATGACACTCAACCTCTTGGGAGGCAACCCGAGGGATGCTACACCATGTATAGTTTCCACGTCGTGCTGCAACGTTAAATCAAATACTTTTTGAGAGGAAACTCAAGCATGTTGGACTAATGAATGTTGTTTGATGCAAATGTACTTAACATGGTGAAAGAAATCAATCAAAATAGAAGGCTAACAATTTTTTCCCTAAAGGAAGGTTCGATGGATGGACCGCTCTTTACAGAGACAATTCTCCTATCTAATCATCCATTGACATCACTGCTGCAACACTACAGGGAGGTGATATAATCTTGTTTCTTACACTCTGTGATTATTTGTGCACTGAAGGCACTACACCATCTTAGGGTGGGGAAGGATATAATGTGGTATATATGTTTTTTGATTGAGCCTGTGAATGTGTGTGATGGAAACACACTTTAGTTCACATGTTTTTACAACTTTCCTAGTATAGCTTCTTCTTTTTCTTTCTTAGATTAACTTTTTTTTTCTTTTATAGTGTAGAGCCCTCCTTGGTTTTCTTAGCCATGGTTCTTGGAGTCTTACTTTTTGTTGAATCTAGCCAATAAAAGTACTTAAGTGTCATAGTGCATGGGCCCAATGATGGATTGCTAGGTGACATTCTTAAGGGTACAAGCCTACTTTGTTGAGTCGTCTTATGATGAACAAATTACATTTGACTCAGTAGGTGGTTCATCAGTATGGTGGCAATCATGACCACTTAAGGGTACAAGCCTACTTTGTTGAGTCGTCTTATCCACAACGAATTACTTATGATGAATTACTTGTATTTATTTTTGAAAAAAATGCCTCCCTTAAAATTTTTGTCGTAGCTATTTGACATTGAGTTGTATATCTCCCATTTTGTGATACGAAATTATTGGCAATGTGTTCCTAGTTGAGAGTGATGTGTTAGTCATTTTTATATTCATATGCCAATGTGTGGGGAAGGAAAATTATTTGTTCACTTTATTTTATCACACTCTAGAACTTGCCTTGCTACTTGTGCCTGAATTTTGGATTGCCTATGGGTTATTATCTCGACCCAAGTGGTCGTGATTGCCACCCACATTATCCCCTTAGGTGGGCAAAACAATGAATTCCCAACTAATTACTCAATATCCACAACGAGCATAAGTAATTCGCAACAAAATGATAAGTAACAGGAGCTTTAATTAAAAGAAATGAAAATAACATGAACTTGTTTATAAAATCCCCAAAACCTCAAAAGCAGCACATCCGAGTCCACTCACCTTCCACTATCTTGCTGCTACTCTAAAGATGGGGTCGAGATGAACTCCCTGGGTGAAGGTCTGCACTCAGGAAAGAAGTGCAGGACTAGCACCAATACGACACAAAGTACTGGCAAGCATCATTGGCTGACCTTAAGTAATAACACATATATAGTAAAAAAAACAACATGCAATTATCCAAAGCACAAGTTCATTAAATAATACTCATTCAAAAATCAATCTATGTAGAGTGTTTGGCTGTCCTGCACACTAGATTGCGCCTCGCTGCAACGGTCACTTTACCGCTCCCACGGTCTCACCACGGCGGTAAAGGTACCGCTGCAGCAATACTGCCTTTGCAGTAACTCAACTTAGCTGCACATATACAGTTCTCTTTTAACTCCTTTTCAACATTCAATTCATTACAACCATACAAGTTATTCATAGACGTTAGTCCAACAAAAAATGTACCATAACCACATAGGATATGCCATGGACTACTCACAACAGATTTTGCAATTCATCACGGACTTTTACATGACTTTACATATAGTGTCAAATCATCATAAACACATCAACATTTCCACTACATAGACTATACAACAAGGAATTCAATTTCATTTATGTTCTCACATTTTCGAACCAATCGTATTTCTTTAAACTCAATCGTGTATTGTAACAAGTGCTGATATGCCAGGAACACGCCTCCCTCACATCACCATAATCACGCAATAACTTATCTTCATTGTACACACATGCCAAAGGGTCTTATTTCTGCCCTTCCAGTCATGACCTACAGGGGACTCTAGAAATTCATGTACTGTATCGGCATGGTACCCGCTCCCAGTCATCTATTTGTCCAGATGTTGTAAAACCCCAAAAACCCTAAGATCAGACCTGAGAATTGAAATGGAGAAAACAAAAATTTCATCACCAAGTCACAGGATGAGTCGTCCAGTGATCTGTAAGGAATACCACGAGTTGTTAAGTGACTCGTGGGCAAACGTTGGGACTTGATTGGAAATTTTAGGTTTGGGATGGCCACGGGTGTGACCATGAGGCATGGTCTGCCCCACGATCTATTAGGTCAACCGTGGTCAAAGGGGTCTGAAGGATGAAGTGAAGCAGGCAGTGCACCTAATGGGTCATCACCATGATTCGTCGGGTACACCACGAGTCTTTGTGTCCCTCGTGGTGACACTCAGAAGAAATTTTGTAGTGTAAGTAACAACTGGTAGACCATGAGTCATGGTCCAGGGTATGAGTCATCCAGTCCCTTGTGGGGACTGGCAGTGTGTTTTTTCCTTGCGAATTTATTAAGGGTTTTTTCGTATATCCTAAATTCCTAATACCTAAACTACATCATTTTAAGCTCAGAATAGAGTTTTTTAAGAAGGGTTAAGTCATTCTAAGCCTATACTAATTCATGCATGCAAGTTTAGAGGGTTGAGAGGTGATCAAGCTTAGTTCTTCAAAGTTCTTCCTCAATTCTCATTGGGCAATCAAGGAAGTGGTGAAATCAGGTCTCTTCAGGTATGTGAGTCTATGAATGGGTGTAATTGTTCACGCTCATGCCCAATCCTCTCTTAATTCATGAATTTCTAATTGATGATTCTATGGGATTTTAACCCAAATATGTGAATTCTCTAAGTTCTATCATGGGTATGATCTAAGCATGTTATGTATGTTGAATTATGATAAATGGGATGATTTTAAAATGTTTTAAATTATAAATTATGTTTTCAAGTTTTCTAAAGTATGATGCCCATCTATGAAAGTTTATGAAAGTTGATATCCATGAGATATGTGTTCAAGTATGATGAGATGTTTATGAAGAAAGCATGATTTTGAAATACCCATGTCTATGTTTATATTTTCAAATTAAATCAAGTTGATTTCAAGCATGTGTAAGTATTGGGAAAGCCCATATGATCGGGTATGTTTTTATGATTTCATGAATTAGCTTACCACATGGTTTGGAGTCTAGACTCCCATTATTTTCAGCTTGTGGTATGGTTTGAGCCAAGGCTCCTCATGTTATAGTTTCAGATTTATGTATGTATGTTATGAGTCAGCTTCGTCTCTAGACGATGGTCAGCTTCTTTGAAAAATGATGGAAAGCATATGCATGTTTTTAGGAGTAGTGTCTAGCACCGAGTAGGATAAGGGTAAGTCAACCCTATTCCTAAGAACTACGCGCCAACATAGGTATGTTCAAATTATTTGGGACCTCCCTTGTGAGCTTCCCCTTCCCCAAGGGGCCTTGAGCTTGATATCGATATTATGGTAGCGTCCTTAGCCTTGGCAAGGCTTTAGACGGCTCTGCCCACTTGAGTGTGATAGTCAGGACCACGTAGCTCTATTACGATAATGTTGGTTATATGATGAGTCTCCCATTGTTCATCATGATTTTAGTTATGCATGTTTATCAGTCATGATATTATGTTTTTAGCAGCTTTGACCCAATGTTCAGTTTTACTTATGATTATCAGTTATCAGCTTTGGGTCATTCAATTCAGTTATGACGTTTTGTTATGTTCAAATCATGATTTTAGAAAATAGCGTGCAAACCCTACTCTCAGAATCTTATGTTGATTATGCTTTATGCATTGCATTATTATTGATTTTAGTTACTTAAGAGGTTTTACTTACCTTGCATACAAGTTACATTCCATGTACTGACTGCATACTCTATGTTGTATCATTTTACGATACAAGCTCTGATATCCAGACTCAATTCCGCCTCTAGCCGATTATCATAGTTAGCACTTCCAGTCTCAGTTGGTGAATCCTCATGTTTCGAGGGCCCTTTCTTTCCATTTATGTTATGTATTTTCAGTTTCAGACTCTAGTGAGTTAGTTGGGGTCTTTTCCCATCAAGTCATCAGTATTAGAGGCTCTTTGGATATAGTATGTATTCAGCTTCAGTCGTATGATATATATTAAGATGTTATGTTATGTTCAGACTTTCTCTATGTTACTTATGTTGATATTCCACTTATCTATGTTTGAGTTAGATGTTATGTTAATGCCATGGGTCGACTTGGAGCCTCTCGGGGTTCTTTATCCCGTGTCTCGATCCGGGCCTATGTTCGGGTTGTGAATAACTTGGTAACAAAGAAATAGATTTTGAATTGTCCTAGGGTGTTTGAAAGTCGTGTTAAGTAAAGTCTTTTTCATGGGTGTTAAGCGCGCCACACTTATGACAAAGCGGCTACAAGACGTTTAGGAAATGTTCCCTTCTTTCATGATCTAAGTCATGTGATGAAATGTCTCTCTATCCTTCTAACTCGTGCTATACGCATTTGCAGAATCATGCCACCCCACAGAGTTAATGGAAGGAGAAACGGAAATGGAAATGTCCATGAGAATGGAAATTGAGATGGGCACCAGCAGGCCCCACCATCCCATGAGGAGCACATACCTGAGCCAGTTTCCCACGTGGAGTTTAGGTAAGCCATTCAGATGGTAGCCCGGGGCTTGACCGCCTAGGTCAATCAGCAGGCGGTAGCGCATGTCCCTCAGAATGGGATTTCGACGGCGGCAAGTGTTAGAGATTTTCTTAGGATGAACCCTCCAAAGTTTCTTGGATCAAAGGTGGATGAGGATCCACATGAGTTCATTGAGGAAGTTCTGAAGATCACCTAGATTGTGGGGGTGACTGGGGAGGAGTGCACCGATTTAGCCTCGTACTAGTTGAAGGGGGTTTCTCACATTTGGTTAAAGTAGTGGAAGGATAGTAGGGCAGTTGGGATGAGTTTTATGCCGCTTTTCTGGATCGGTTCTTCCCTCGTGAGATGAGAGAGATCAAAGCAGCCGAGTTTGTGAACCTAAAGCAAGGGAAGATGACAGTTCAGGAGTATGCCTTGGAGTTCACTCATCTATCCAAGTATAAATCTGAGATGGTGGCAGATCAGAGAGCCCGAGTGAGTCGGTTCATGCATGGGGTAGTAGACTACCTAGTCAAGGATAGCAGGACCACTATGCTTCATCAGGACATTGACTTTGCTCGGATAGTTATGTATGCCTAGCTGATGGAGGCGGTGTAGATGAGTGAGCAAGAGAGAGAGGCTGAGAGGGCCAGAGTTGATAGCTTTGGATTCTCCCAACAGAGACCTAGTGGGCACCGTCAGTAGTCTCATTAGAGATCTTCAGCCCCAGCGCCTTCGGCTATGAGTGTGCCATCCATATCCAAGTGTGATCAGAGGGGATGATCATCAAGCTCAAGGGGTCAGAGTAGAAAACTCGTACAGATCAGCACTCCTGAGTGTAGCAGATGTTGGCGGAGACATGTGGTCCAGTTCTTAGCAGGTTCAGGTGCTTATTTTGAGTGTGGGAAGTCCAAAAATATGCTCAAAGATTTCCCAACAGCCAGATAGGGTCATGATAGGGGTCGAGGCCAAGCTTCCAGTTCAGTAGCTCCACTAGCACGCCCAGATCAATAAGGGACATCTACTAGTGCAATTGGCAGACAGCACAAGAATAGATTCTATTCCCTAGCATCCCGTCAAAGGCAGGAGGTCTCCCCAGATGTAGTCACTAGTATGTTATGAGTATTCCACCTTGATGTATATGCGTTGCTAGATACAGGGGATACTTTATCTTTTGTGATGCCCTATGTTGCTAGCAGTTTTGGAGTCAGTCCTAAAATCCTATCAGAACCCTTCTTAGTCTCTACTCCAGTTGGTGATTCAGTTATAGCTAGACGGGTGTATAGAAATTTCCCTGTCACAATTCTTCAAAAAGCCACCTCAGCAAATCTAGTAGAGTTAGCCATGACAGATTTTGATGTTATCCTCAGCATAGATTGGTTATATGCATGTTATTTCTCAGTTAACTGTAGAAACCATGCCGTAGAGTTCAGATTTTCAGGTGAACCAGTCTTAAAGTGGAAGGGTAGTTCAGTTGTGCCTGTAGGTCGTTACATTTCCTACCTTAAGGCCAGAAAGATAATTTATGAGGGTGGTGTGTACTATAAAGTTATGGTTAAGGATGCTATGTCTGAGACCCCAACTATCCAGTCAGTGCCAATAGTATGTGAGTATCCAGAAGTGTTCCCAAAAGATCTACCGGGAATCCCTCCTGAGCGGGAGATTGATTTTGGTATTGACCTTCTTCCTGATACGCACGCAGCCTATATCTATTCCTCCTTACAGAATGGCTTCAGTCGAGCTAAAGGATTTGAAGAAGCAGTTGAAAGACCTTCTAGACAAGAGTTTCATCAGACCTGGCAAATCCCCATGGGGCTCACAAGTTTTTTTTGTCCAAAAGAAGGATAGTTCCCTTCGGATGTGCATTGATTATTGGCAATTGAACAAAGTTACCATCAAGAAAAGGTATCCTCTTCCTAAGATTGATGATTTGTTTGACCAGCTTCAGGGTGCTGAATGCTTTTTGAAGATAGACCTCACATCCGTATACTATTAGCTCAGGGTTTGGGAGGGATATTCCAAAGACAACCTTCGGGATCCGGTATGGTCATTATGAGTTTGTAGTTATGTGGTTTGGACTAACGAATGCTCCTATAGCTTTTATGTATTTGATGAATAGCGGTGTTCAAGCCATATCTACACATGTTCGTGATTGTGTTCATAGATGATATCCTTATATACTCTCAGAGCAAGGAGGAGCATGTCGCTCATTTGAGGGTGATGCTACAGACCTTGAATGATCGCCAATTGTATGCTAAATTCAGTAAATGTGATTTTTGGTTGAACTTAGTGGCATTCTTGGGTCATGTGGTATCAAGTGAGGGTGTACAAGTGGACTCTCAAAAGATAGAAGCAGTGAAGAATTGGCCTAGATCGGTGAATCCTTCAGATATCAAGAGTTTCTTGGGTTTCGTTGGGTATTATTGGATATTTGTTCAAGGTTTTTCATCCATTGCAGCCCCGTTGACTAAGTTAACCCAGAAGAAAGTGAAGTTTCAATGGTCGGAGGCTTGTGAGAAGAGCTTTCAAGAGTTGAAGACTCGACTCACCTCGGCACCAGTGTTTCCCTACCCGAGGTACAGATGGGTTTTTGGTTTATTGTGACTCTTCAAGAATCAGCCTTGGTTGTGTACTCATAGAGCACGGTAAAGTTATAGCCTATGCTTCCAGGCAGCTGAAAGTCCATGAAAGGAATTATCCAGACTCATGATCTCGAACTAGCGGCAGTAGTATTTGCCTTGTGTTGTGCCCGCAAGTGTACGGGTTGTACAAGTAATATAGTGGCCCTTTTTAAGAACCGGAATGTCTAACCCACAGGGACTAGACTACAGGGTAAAACTTTCTCGAGTGTTAATTTACTGTAACTCTAATAATGAAGACAACAGTGTAAAGAAAAGTTTTTATATTTTGTAAACTATATTTA